>KN491248.1:43006-95905 GCA_000787155.1 Scartelaos histophorus | reverse complement strand
AAAAACAGAACTATGAATGTCTGTGTCCGTTTTATTCCCTAAAGACTCGCATTTTGACTGAGCCAAGAATAACGATGCAAGCTCGAGAGAGAGAGAAAAAAAAGACAAAACACACATGTACAGTACAGTAGAGGAGGGTTGCCGCGGTGACAGGTGGAGGCAGTTAGCAGCGACAAACTGAACAACCCATGAGTGATTCTCTCTCCGTCTCCACATGCTGTAACTTCACCTGCTGCTGCTCTGACAGATACAGGGCTTTGGTAATGTGTGTGAGCCTGCCTGGCAAACTGCGGGCCCCCTCCTCCTGTCGACTCGAGCTAAATCTGTGCTAATGCTTCAGCCACAAAAAATCATGGGAAGTTGGAATACTTTAACAATATATAGAGCGATTTTTGTCTTTTGTAATAAGATTCTGTTGTGCAAGTCAAATCAAATAAAAGAGACTCATTTGGGCAGGTATTAGAAGCAGAAAAACAAACAAAATTTGATTGGTATCCTGAATAGTATATTAATATTCTGATCTATATTAAAATTGTGAGAACACACTATACTATTATTTTATTACTTTATTTTATACTGGTGTAAGTTTGAAATTTTGTTTTGTACAGTACATTGAAAAAAATATGATTGCTTTAAAATAATGACATATTTCCCCATCTAATTCTTCAGTGTTGATCCAAGATGATTTAAAATTTTAAGGTAATCTTTTTCATATGTATACACAGCAGTTTTTTTATAGATAGAAGGGGTATGTTTTGATAAAGGATAGATTATACAAGAAAAGATCATTTATACTGTTAGTGACTAGAAGTTTGCAGTGTTTGAGATCTGGGCCGTGCCTTATTTTGTATATTTTGTTTTGAGCTGTTACAGTTGTTTCCCCTCATCATTTACTCACCCAAAGTTGTATGTGGAGTGATTTGTGCATGCCATTTTACTTCAGCTCTTTTTACCACCACTGGTACACGTAGGATTCAGCAGCATGACATAGTCATTTTGAGACAAAAACTAAAAATCTGTGGCTAGCGAGTGTAATGTGCAACTATCCATCAGAATCGCAGAGCTAGACGGCTTTTTGTTGTGATGACGTTTACAGAGACGTCAAATGTTGCTGATAATGATCCAATGGTGTCATAGATTATAACTATAAAGCAGACAAAGCAGGTCTTTAGTAAGTCTAGGTCATATGATCTAATACTTTTAAACGGTAAAATTCCAGCTCAAATGAAAGTTGTGTTGTGCATTCTTTCACACTGTACCCCTCTCATCTTGCAGTGCAAACATCCACTCCCCGTATATGTTTTCCTGTGCGTCTGTTAATCCGCTGCAGATCTACTTCCTGTTTCCTGTTTACTGCGAGAGCTTGTTATTGTGTTTAATGTGATGACATCAGATACCACTGTGCTCCGGCCAAAGACTCCAACACAAGGAAAAACTGTACTTTTAAATACTCTTACGCCCAGCGTCAGGCTCCTATCGCAATAATTATGTGCTATCTATTGCTTCCTGTCAGGGAAATGCTTGTTGTCTGTGTCTGTTATATGGTTTAAACAGTGTCTAATAGTGTTCTGTACTGATGGCATGTGAGATAAATAGGGCTATGTACTGGTAAAATGTAGTACAGTAAAAGAAAAAAAAGTTACAGTATGACCAGTGCTGAGAAATAGGTGATGAATAAAACATTGGAAATCCTCAGTATTGATCAAGTAGTTTACTTATAGTTGAACGTTTAAAGTCTAAGTCAAGCATGTGTTGTTTATTTTCCAGAGGCGAGATTAAAAATAATTTGAAGAACTAAATTTAGGTGGTGTTTTACACAAACTATCTATTTTGTTGTGCGGTAGTCAGTATAGTAGGCAGATAAACATTTCCAAACATTCTGGTAACTCTCCCCATAGTTTTGACGTGCCAAACTTGCAGTAAGCATTATGTATGGCTACCTAAACATTGTGCAGCTCCTAATTGTCAGAAGCCTCAGTTTAACAATGTCAACACCAGTGTTTGTGCTCCAAGTGCCCTAACAATCTTCCTGTGTGTTCTGGGATTCAAACTGAGCAAACTTTCACTGCATGTACACAGATACACAGACACAGACCATAGTTTGGCAGCAGAAACATGACATTTGCATACACAGACTTGGAAACATGTCCAACACAGAGCTGTCAGCGCCGGAGACGAGCGATCAGCAAGAACAATCAGGACACGCTGAGGAGGAAGAGTGAGCGCAGGGCGAGAGTGGTCCTGAAGAACAGATGAGGAAGAGTCAAAGAAAAGAAAAAAGACACTGCGAGGAAGAGGAGGCACAGACTTATGCGAGGAAGATGACTTAAGAGAAGGGAGCTGAGCCGAGTGCACGTATTTTACATAATGATGGTTGATATGCACGGAGGTAATTGATAGCTGAGCTGCAGCCCAAAAACAGGCAGCTAGCTGTCAATCACGCGTCACGTCCCCAGAGATATGCTAATGGTGATGATGATGAGGCCTTAGCTTCATATTGCTATCATTACTATTAATGCGGAGCTTGTTGTCATCGCTGCATATTTAAATGACAGAGCACTGATGGGCAGTGTGTATGAGGTCTGCTAGCGCCGACCTGAGCGACGCTACATCAACGCTAACTTGTAGCATTGACACTAATGTCAGTTAGTGACGCAGCTAACAGCTACACAGAATCATTATGTATGTACAGTCGGTCCATCACTGACCAGAATCAATACACGCTGGGACTGTCGGTATGTGGCGTAGCATCGTGCTAATCGGATCAGAGGTTTGAGCAGCGATTTAAAAGACATTGTGTCAGAACGATGATTGTAGCTGTATTAAAATATGTATAAAGGTCTCTGTTATGCTCATCTGTCTTTATTTAACCAGGTCACAGTTCCCTTGGGTTTTGCTCAGGCCAAGACACGCAGATTCTGTCCAACTAAAATAGATACAGGGAGCTCTATATACCCATCTCACCATGGCAGTTTGTCATAATAAAGTAACTTAGAATGACTAATGAAAGAAGCCCTACATAAATACAACTTAGACTTAAGGGGCACTCTGGGGCAGGTTAGTCTGTGTACCAATGTTTTGAGTTTTAATGGTGGAGCTCAAACCTTTTCATATAAATGCATAAATAAACAAGTAGATGTAACTCAGTTGTTCCTTCAGCTTGGTAGGAGCTTACATTTGGCTCTTCTCTGGCAGTGGGACAAAACATTAAAACATTCCCCTGGATCCAGATGGCAGTGTGGATCCCTACCAAACTAATTATAGTGGCTTTTTGGCTGAATTTCACTGCATTGAAGGCAACCAACAAACTATATTTTAAGGGTAGCCTATTTAGGGACATCTTTACAAAAAAAAATCGTAATCTTTCTGCATTCAATACTTGTCCTGAAAAAATGTTATGTCTGCGCAAAAGTGTGAGCGTTGTAACTTTTCAACTTACAGGAACCAGATTAGGCCAAAGCGCAAGTCTGTAACCTTCACCATAAAACTGTGGTGAGACATAAGTGCCAGAGGGAGAGAGGGATGGAGAAAGAGGAAAAGAGAGAGAGGGAGGGAGGGAGGTGGTCGTCCAAAGGTGGCGAGAGGAGAAAGGAGAGAGGAGACTTTGAGGAGGGAGGAGGAGGTTACTGTGGTGTATATTTTAAAGGCTGAAGGCAAACTGTTGAATTATAGATGAGAGGGATTGATTTGGAAAGAGGAGAGAGAGGAGGGAGGGAGGGGGAGCAGAGGATGGAGCCGCTAAAGGATGAAGCGCTCTGGGACAAACATCTACTGTACACATTTGAGACTGAAAATTCTGTTATGATTTTGCAAATGATTAAGCCAAATGTGTTTATACAGCAAAAACACATAACTTATTTGGCTAAGTGAATTGTGACTTGCAACCACAGACTGTACATATAAATGGACAAATAGGAACCAGCATGGGCGCATATGGAACTCGGCTCCAAATTCTTATAAGTCCTAGCCTCGCTGAGCTTTCTTTGACTGGGGCTGAAGGCTCTGGGCGAGGTCACACTCCCTTAGTGCATTTTTTTGTACAGTCTTTGTGATGGGGCATGATGAGATGCACATTCATTTTTATAGCTTCCTTTAATCATATGCAAAACATTTCTAAATAGTAGAAGACTGAGTAATTATTGGACTTCCTGGTTGAATATATAGGTATTCACTTTTTTTAATGACACTTCAATTATAGTAAGTGGTTGATGGGAAAGATTTAAGTGCTGACTTTATTCCCAACCCAAATACAGTTGGCGGTAGCAGTCGGGAAGGACACTTTTGATGTAGGTTAATACGAGTTGAGACTTATAACACTCCCGTTGACCTATGGCGCTGGACTAAACTGGTGTGACTTTTGGTGCCCTCTTTTGTCATTGGCGTTAGAAATAATTCATGTCCACAGAAGGTGAGAGACGTGGTGAAGGGAGTGATATTGACAGAAACCTTCTCTTCTTCTCTTGGCTGTCTCCTCCTCTCTCCATCACTCACACACGCAGTCACACACACATACACACACAAAACCGCCATGGCTCCTCTGTCAGAACACTTTATATGGACAAGTGATGCTGATAGGAAAAAAATGTTTATGAGATGTTTTTCCCTTGAAAGATGTGGCTATAGATGTCTTTTTCAGTTCATCCTCACTTGGGTCTGTATTTCTGGAGTCTATTGATTGCTTACTGGACACGCACGGTTGGTGTTCTGCAGAATCCCTCCTGAGATGGACAAGCCCATAGATTTTGAATTAGTTTGGGGTGTGGTTTATCTTTAAGGAAGAAAAACTGGCAGCACTTTCTAATAACTACACCTGAATTAGTCTTAAATTTTTTATATTACACAAAACATATTATTGTGAGTTTTAAGTCATGCTAGAATGTTATTACCTCAACAAAACATACCCAGAGAAGAAGTATGGGGTTTAAAAACACTATGCAGCACTTCCTGTATTCAATGAAATCACAAGGTGGGACAGTGTTTTATATTTGAAAGAAATACTCCAGGTATATTTGTGATGAGAAAATTATAACATAGATCAGAATATAGCGTAATAAGGGTCATTTAATAAAACATGAACAAAGACTTAAATCATAATGTAAATGTATTAAGAATGCAAGCTTAATAACTACTGCAATCCTAAATCCTTAATCCCATAAAACTGGCTGTACTCTTTTGTTCATGTAGTTGAGCAAAACCTTGTACAGATATATTGAAAAAGCAGCTCCTATACCGTAGAAATGAGGCTACTGTGTATTATATGTACTGAATAAAGCATTTTATTTGTTAGTTTGACTATGATGAGAAAACTCTGCTCTGGCCTCTAAAAGCTGTGAAAAGCTCTAAAAAGTCATTGTGGTGAATAACTACAATGTTAGGAATGCACTGAAGTTTAAACCTCTGTGAACCATTTAAAATTAACAGTTTTTACACATTTTTAAGACAGGGAAAATCAGCTGCAGTCACTAAGCCTATATCGAACTGAATATCTGGCTATTCTTAGATCAAGATCAACAACAACACAACAAATTATTCCACATTTATGAGCTACTTTCTAAAGAGAGTCACTGTTCTGCTTTGAGCCCAGTTCAGTCCTGATGTGGCCTTGGCTTGGTCTGGCTCTAGTCCTGGTTAAGTCCCTGTCTAGTCCAGCTTTGGTCTCAACAATAAGACAATAGACAATATCAGGGCATGCAAGGGTTACTCATGAAGTACATCTGCGTACTCTGTTTCAAATTCACACAATAGTCACACCACATCTATCCTCAATAAAACTCCCAGACCACAAAATACAAACATCATGGACTCAGTCAAATGGGAATCCCCTTCAAAGCAGTAGAAGTATAAACATAAATGATTCCCACACGTTATTCAACTTTGAAACAGTTGGACATCTATGATAGACAGTGAAGGGGGTCTGAGTTATTTCTTTTTAAATACAACAGAAGGGATTTTATTATTAACTGCAAAGAGTGGGTGTAAAGTGTTGTTTTAAATTTGCATGACCTCCCAAATAGTGCACCATGTTTGGACGCACATCCCATTGTTTTTTTCCCCCATTTTTTAAAATACTTTCTACATTTTTGATACATAAGACAGACATCAAATTTATAACGCAAAATACAAGCAAAGGGTGGCTACTTTGAAGATATGAATATAAAAGATTAAAATACTAGTTATTAGCTAATTATTTATTAGCTTACTCTTTTTTGCTACTTAATTCCATATATATTCGTATATTTGATTTCTTCTGTATGTATATAAAATGTAGAAAGTAAAATGTAGAAAATAAAGTAAAGTTAAAAAAAAAATGTTTTGAAAAATGTTTTTTCCAAATGTTTGACTGGTAGTGTAGAAGTAACTATATAAACAATGAAACAGTGTTTTGATTTTCTAACTTCCTTTTGGTTAAATCAGCACTTTTTGTGTTTGGGTTATGCAAAAAAACTTGATATTGAATTACATGCTAGTAGGATAGTCTCTGTGGGCCACATAAACATTTTTATAGACTTGGGACAATCATTGTAATATTTTTTATTTAATTTAGAGTGTGCAGAGATCAAAACAAATGAAATGCATGTATGAATAAATGTAAGATTTTTTTTTTTAAATATGCTTTTACTTGCTTTGCTGTTTTTTGAAGTCCTAGCCTATTTGAGGTGCAAAACGGACATAAAGACTATTTGATATCTGCCTGAAACATGTGCATTAGGATTCTATAGGAGAAAGTGAAGTTGAGGGCAGAGAGGCATTCGAGGCACAGAGAATAGTCCGGATATTTCACCTCCTGCTACGTTTGTCAAACAAATTAACCGCTGCCTGTACTTTTCACCTGCGCGTGCACGTCCCACTATAGAGAGAGAGTCCGCGTGGTTCACATATGGCTCGCCCCGGCCCAAATAAGGAAAAATGCATACATTACCATAACTAATGTACAAACCACTCCATTTAATATGCTAATTCACTGAAATATTACTGAGCGCCGTCTGTTGTGAATGAATAAATTTGAATTGCAATTAGAATAATCCTTTATAATTAATGAAAACTGTCAATTTTGGTTCAGAAGTAATTTGATTAACGGGTTGATGGGGCACCAATTAAGACGAGGAAGAGGAGGAGGAGGATGAAGAGCGGCGAGGTAATGATGACACGGGCTTCAAATAACTATTTCTTTTTCATGTTTAATGGGAGATTAAGACCAGTGGGTGTAATGTATGTTTAAAGATACTCTTACCTTTACCACAGAATCGCCAGGAGAGAGGACGAACCATGGGGAGAAGAAAAACAGAGAAAAAATAATTAGACAACACTACAACAATTTGACTTAAAAACTGCTGAGGCTAGTACTTCTCCCAAATGATTTTAGCTGGTAATGTTGTCACTCCGTTAGCCCATTCACAGGCACCGCCCACCACTAATTAACCACAAGCGTGTTGCTTTATTAACTAATTACAGCACTGGACACATGCCCAGCTCATTAAGGCTATTAGCTCGGGGTAGCGGCTGCGTGTGTGGTACGAGTGTGTGTGTGTGTGTGTGTGTTTGGGTGTGTGTGTGTGTGTGTGTGTGTGTGTGTGTGTGCATTAGGCTGCTAATGTTGTAATGACATCATGCTGAGAGGGTCCACACTGTGAGGATTTCACTGAGAGGACACACCAGAGAGAGGGATCAGGTAACAGCACTGTCAGAATATGGTGGGTGACTTAAGTGCTCAACAAATACTTTAGTACATAGTTTAAGAAGTACTAGTATTATATCCATGGGCAGTGTTGGGGAGTAACTGAATACATATAATGAGAATATGTATTCTGAATACTAATTGAGAACTAGTTGAGAACTATATTTCAGTACATATATATTTTTAATTTGGTGGTATTCAGAATACATTAACTTTCCTAAAATGAAAGAAATACATGGTGGTACTTGATTAGTCAATTTAGGCTTCAAACTGCATTGAAAGTGTGAGAAAAATATAAATAAACTGCTCTTGTTATGCTCTTGTTTTTAATCCTGCAATCCTGTGTGAAAGTATTCAAAGTATTCAGAATTCAGTACTCATGTAACAGAATACATTACAAAATATGTTTGAATGCAGATTTTCAGTATTCTGTAACTAAATACATTTACAATGTATTCTTCCCATCACTGTCCACGAGTTTCAGAGTGATGAAAAATGAGCCCCATTGACATAGTAATTAACAATTCAAAACAAAATACATCTTATTAATGGACCTCAAAATGTCACCTTTAACAGGAAGTTGAGCCCTATGATTACCTAACAGAATACTGAAATACTTGAAATCTATCTAAGGTTAACTCTTAGCTAACTCACAAATCCAAACTAAATCGAAACTACAATCACTGTTATAGTTTCATGGTTATGAAGTTTGACTCCTACTTGTTTTCAGATATCATGTGTCACATGCAGATGGGTGAAAAGGCAGTTATCTGTATTGACTATTGTGGTGTATTTTCATAATAAATATTCAAAAAGTGATTCCAAGAATCTTGTAACTGATCATTTACGGTAAATCATGGTTCATGGTTTCACTTGAAGTTCACTAGAATTATGTCCCCACTCATTTAAACACAGACACGTGTTGTGACGCAATATTACAACTGCTACTTTCATTTAAACTACTACATCAACTTATCACGGCAAGTTATCATGCCACTCATTTCTATTTCTGAAATGAGTTAACATTTTCAAAATCAAAAAACTGAAAGTACCTGCGTCCCTTTCAGTTTTGTATGGTGACAATGGACAATAGTTTTTAAGAATATTAAGAATAACCCAGGTTTAGTAACTATTATTTATTTAGTTATTTCCTCATCACAGATAGATTCTCACTAAAATTATTTGAATGAACTACCAACTGGAACTGCCAACTGAACAAAAGATAAAAATTAACTTGAAAACTACCATTACATTGCATCACAAGGTGGCGCATTTTGAGCTTTGAAGATGCAAACAAACTAATAAATCAGGATTACCGGTACTCAAACTTGTGTGAGTGAAACAAAACACAACTGTGGATGTTTTTGATGAGGTAACAACATTATAACACGGTTTAAAGCTCACAAGGATCCATTTAGTCTAAGACATTTAATTATGGGGTTAAGAAGTGATGATATTTATTGTTGATATTTAGTAGCTCATAGACGTGAATCATTCTTAATAAACGATTTGATCATTAAGCCTGTTTCATGCATTATTAAGGTTAATTAGGTATAGATATTATAAAGTGTTACCGCAGAACAGAGGTAAGTGTTGCTTAATGCTTCTGGATTGCTTGAGTTTGAGTAATGTATTTATTTAGCCCACTGCAGCTTCTCTTCTCTGTTGTTGTTGTTTTTTTTTTTGTTTTTTTTGTGAGCAAACCAAACCACACACTCACTCTATTCCCAAATCAATAGCCAAGGTCATTATGCGCCGCTGATTCGTATGTTTCACTAAAGTTGCTGCGTGTTAATAATATTTCAACAGACTTGCAGGAAAAGGCTTCTCATTTAGCTCGTTTAGTCAACACTCTCATCCATCATGGGGCGGACACAAAAGCCCCCCTGTCTCTCTCCCTCTCTCTCTGTTTTCTTTAGAAATTTCCCAGCATCCCTTTCTCCTTCCACTTCTTTCATTACAGGAGCATAGCATGTTGATCTATGGCTCTCTAATCTGCTCTTTATATCTCTGAATATTTATGTTTTGTTTTGAATATTCAACGACCAATTAAAATTATGTTGATGAATAATTAATGCGTATTATTTTTCACCCTGCTTTTAAATTTTAATTAATTAAATCTATAAATCTGACAAACAAAGGAGACTATTTTAACATCTTTGAAAGTCAGTGGTTACGTTAGCTTGACAAGTAACTGATGCGAAACTTGTCACTGCTTAATACACCTGCTACTATTGTGAAGTAGTTGTCAATATAAAAATTATGGTACTACTACTATTAGTATTACTCCTACAGCTACTAATTACTGTGTTATTTAATGAACTTCAATCACTCTGAACACCAAACACATTTATCCAACAGGCCTTGAGGCGAAATCTACATTACTACTACCAGGTACAACAACTACTACAGTTATTTCAGCAACTAATTAACACAACCTACTTCTACTAGAAATACTAATAATCATACTGCCATTATAACTACCCCCACTCAACTAGCTCTACTCCTTTGATAAAGAACAATACACATTTATTCAACTTTATTACAAGTATCTGAGTTTATTGCTTATTATTGTAACTACAACTACTTACACAACTCAAACTACTACTACTACTAAAACAACTACTCCTACTGCTCCTTCTACTACTACAACTGCATCTACTTTTGGAGCATGGTAAAACAAACAATATGTGAACATATAAATTTCAAATTCAACTACAATGCCACATCCTGTTCCAGGTATTACTAACCATTACTGCTATACTTTGAATGCTACCGAACAGTGGTGTCAGCTTGTGTTAGTCTGACAGACGTTTAAAATGGTGACTCTCCTTTGATCTCTCCTGGTTTGCGCACTGTTTGTGTGTATGTGTGTGTGTGTGTGTGTGTGTGCGTGCGTGTGTGTGTGTGTGTGTGTGTGCGTTCATGAATAAATGAACTTGTTAAAGGCAGATGAAGGCGAGGCTGCACACAGGTTTGTGTTTGGTTGTCTTCACAGCTACCTGATCTGGCACGTATAGCGCTTAGCATGTGGCAACATATGTTCCCAGGTTTAATTCAGGGATGCGACAACAGAAAAAGCGGGCCAATACACAGTGACATGAGCGCAGTGTGAACTGGCAGCAGGCCTGGAGTCAGCGAATTAAATCGGGTAAGAAATAAGGCTGTGCAAGAGCAAGTGTTTTGTAGCTGTTTGATAGTGTAGTAGTAGTAGTAGTAGTAGTAGTTCTCTGCATTAGTATTAGTTAAGTTAAGTTAAGGGATGAACAATAACAAAAATGTTAAGTTTGGTCAGTGGTTCTCTGTCTGATTAAAGTTTGTCCTGTTTATAGCAACTGTGTAGTTTTGATTTGGACCATGGTTTGGTCCATAGCTCTAAACCTGATTAAGACCTGGTTTGGATCTGGTGGTACTTGCAGGGTACTTCAAATTCATTTCAATGGGTTGAATTCATTTCATGTTGACCATTTTAAACAAGCCCGAGCTTTGGTCATCTCTGTCTGTGATTAGATTGTTCTCAAAATGAGCCAGTCTTTTGAAACGAACTAATCCAAAAGATTTGGATCCCCTGAAAGAGCCAAAAGTCCTCTCACTAGTTCAAATTGGTTGTTACATCCGCTTGTCACTCACACAGCAGTAGGTGGGGAAAAGTGGATCTGTGTGAGTAGAGCTACTGTTTGATCACATGTCATCACAGAGCCCAGCCCTACTCTACTGTATGTTGCATCTGCAGTGATTTTAATGTCCATGTGAAGTTATAATGTTTATTTCAAGTCAAATAAACCTACAAATTATGATTGATGTTCAGAGCAATTTTGAAAAACTCAAGGGAAAAGATAAAAAAGATATCCCAGGATGAAAAGCATTATGGATCCCAATTGGGCTCTAAGAAGTTTATTTAGCTTGGTCATGTGGGAACTTTGAGGTTTGCACTGCTGCTAGAATGGTAGAATTACACACTCTCTCTTGAGCAACATACTTAAAGGCCAGCTTTTATTACTTTGTCTGCAAAGCTCCACAGTATGGCATTAAGTGGTTTGATCTACATACACTCAAGCAAGTGTTGCCACCCAGGCCCTGGTCTACAGGGGTGCAAAATGGTGCATTGCAACCTCAACAAATATGTGCACCCTCATTTCAGACACCTAAAATATAACCATCTAATGGAAGCATATTATATTTCCTCCCCTTAGAAATGCAAATGCCCTTCACTCAGTTTGGTTTGGTCTTGGCCTGCCCCACCAGGTTAAGTTAGAGGACCTATGGAGAGGTGACCCTCCTCATGGTAAGGTGTTGTTACCAATAAAAACACCTGTAATTGAATACTTAATTGAATAGAACCTAGATGAAAGCAATAACAGGGTGAACAAATAGGTGGCAGGCAGGCCCACAAGTGTTAATAATGCACTTTTAACATATTTCACTACTCCTGAGTGCAATATAAGTAACAAAATAAAATGTACATTTTCAGACTAACAAGTAGAAACACTCCTTCCTTGTCCCCTTTAGTTTGATAAATACAGACTTGTTCTCGACAGGCATCATTCCTTTTAATCAGTGTCACTGCAGTGATCAAAGACGCACCACCTCCACAAGAACAGACACTACAATGGGATCCACAAACTGCCATCCCACTGCCGTGTGTGTGTGTGTGTAAAAATGTCTTCTGCTACTACACAACTGCACAGCATTCATGTCGACACACTGTCACATAAACTGGGGTCTAGCAAAGCAGAAATGCACCCCCCCTCACCTTCCCCTTATTTCTCTTACCTCCTCTCTCTCTCTATGTCAGACTCCTAGCTCTCCTATTCACTGAGGTATAGGTAATTAACCAGACAAAACAACTCCACAACACCAACGTTCATCAAAAAAGACGAAAAAAAGTTACAAGGGAGACACATGACAAAAACACAAAAGGAAATGGCAAAGACGAAAGACGCTCAACTACAAACGCAAAGGAAAAATAGTCCAAAAACAGAGTGACAGTAGATGAGATAATGATAGAAATAGGAGCAAATATGCGCTTCGTAATGTGGATGTGTTTGAAAGTTAGAATTTAAACATTGCAGCTAAAGGCGAAATAGTCATAGTCACAGTTACATCACACTATCAGGAGGCATAATTAAGCAAAATGGTCCATGAGTGATACGATGGCTCATTTGAACTACTATTGGGGAAAATATGATGTGATATATAAATAAAGAAAGAATATATATGCACCTATATGAAAAGTTACATTAAAGCCGGTTTACGTGTCTCAGTTCTTATGAATGGGTAAATGGAGTTGAAAAAGCAGCACTTTGAGACAAAATCAGTATCAGGTATCATATCAGTCTGATAATATTTTTATTCAGTTTGAAGTAGAAAAAGGAGCTTTGCCTGAACGCCAACTTGTATGACTCAGACACTTCATCTGAACTAACTCAATTTGTCAATTAGACCCAAACAAAGGTTAGACTCCCCATAACACACATAACACATTTTTAAATATGCAATCCTTTCTCATTGATTCTTTTGTTCTTCCTTCATTTAAACAAAGAAAAACAATTAATAATTTATGTGACCCAATTAATTTAGAGCACTGGTACAATTAGCGGTGCAGCTGTGGTTCAGTTAATGCTAGTGCTACTTCCTGTTTTTTTTTTTTTTTTTGCCATATAGAAAACTAATTATCTCCTATAGTCAGAAAGTGTGCAGCGGGTGTACAGCTTGTGTCTGATCTCGATGTTGCTTCTTATTTGTTCTGCTCATTATGTGATCAAAGCTATTAGTGTGTTTACGGAGCGAGGCTTTCATGTTGCAATAAAGCACAAATATACAGTCATAGGGTGATAAAATATGAATGAGAAATACTGAGGTGCTATGAGTGAATGTGGGCATATTGTTTTGCCACAAATTCTGAGAAATTTGCAATATTTTCCAAGATTTTTTAAGGAACTTAGAAAGTGACTCTCAGCAGCAGGTTTATCGTTAGAGATATTTAAGCTGAATAGCATTATGGAAATATTAGCATATAATAGGTCACAATATTATTGTAAACTTGTCTCCATATAGATCTTATTTGACTGGAATGCATATTTATTTCATTAGTGCTCAAAAACATCTTGAACAACATGTGAGTGGGGCCACCTCTCCACAGATCTGACCTAAAACTTGGCACCTGCTTGCCTTTGTGGATTACTTTGATACGGTATTGTGGAATATTGCAGGCAAAGCAAGAATATCTCCATGGCAGAATGATTATAAAAGTTTGGAAGTGGTATTCTGCATGTGGAACAGATTTATTTTTGTGTTTGTTTCATTACAATCTTCCTTCTCAAATCTGCACAATGTTTGTCACTTGTTTAGATAAAATTCAGTATTTTATGTTTTGCTGTGTTTAGTATATCTGATTTAGCTGAACTTTTAACTTTTTTAGTGTTGTTTTTGGTGAATCACCTTGTTTTGTCCTTTTCGGGCTTTAAGGGTCAAAACTCAAATTTACAATAACAATGCAACAAACAAATCCAACTATGAATTTGTCGTTTAAAGATTTAAGATTTTATGATTAAAGAGCAAAGTTGTGCAATTCTAGAATAAACATTTGGTCTGTCCTGATCTGCCCGCTCATTATGTGATCAAAGCTATTAGTGTGTTTATGGAGCACAGTTTTCATGTTGCAATAAAGCACAAATACAGAGTCATAAGTCTATAAACTGTGCAGGAAAAGTAGTTTGTGTAAACGGGAATACATTGATGTGATGAAACCCGGCGTGAACAGAAAAAAGAACGAAAGCGTAATTTTAGTCTTTGCGCCACACAGCCAAATGGAAATATATGCTTACTGTTCAATTATTCAACATGTACAAATACTGCGGGCCAGGTAAAGGGCTAAAAAAGCACAAACTAAGCTAACAGTGGCCCACAATGTCAACAACCAATCAGCACGGAGCGCGGTGGCTATCGAGGCACAGGTGACCCCCGGTGACCCCAGTCCTAATGATTTATAAACATGACGAGAAAAGGGAGCGCTGGAAAAAGGCCCCCAGCTATTTAAATGTGGAGACGCAAATTCTTATTTATTCACATAGAGAAAGAAGCGAATGAGAGGACCCCGGGGGTAAGGTTCAAAACAATACACAAGGAAAAGAAGGGAGAGAGCGAAAGAGGGAAAGGGAGAAAGAGAGAGGGGGAGAGAGGGAGTTTTATAGATGTGAAAGTGCATTTGTATTATGTAGAAGGTTAGAGGGTAGAAGAGACCCATTTTCGACTAGTAAAGAGATATTCACTTTCCCAGTGTGTTTACATGCGATGAGGCTGTGCTGGATTACTTTGCGTTCATGTTCGTTTAGCTGTGAGAATGGGCCACAGCTAAAACAAATGTAGTGCCGCGCATAAAGTGACAACACACAAATTGGTTTGTGTCGAAACATATGCTAAAACAGTGGGCACATCGAAGCACCTGATGTGATGTGGCAACATAAGAAATGAGCAGCTGAAAAGGTAATGGGATCTTGAATAATCCTCAAGTAAATCTTAGCCTTATCCCTTTCGTTTCCATTTCACTTTCCTCATTATTAGAAAGTAGAACGTGGTAACAGTTGTGGTAATGTTTCTGAAACACAAAATAAACTCAGTATCCATTGCTAAATCAGTGCTGCTGTTTGAAATGGTGTAATATGATGTAATTTCTAGTCCAAAGTCCAGTTAAGGTTGGTAAGTTAAGTTTCAGCAATGGTGCAGTCTGTCTTTAAATTGTATTATTCCACCGCAACAGTCTGACAGTGCTCCATTATTGATTAAGTTACACTGTTGTTGTTCTCAGAGTTTGTGGTCAATAACATTATTTGGAGTCTGTTTGCATATAGGCTTATAGGCTAGATTTGTTAGTCTTGAGTGTTTGGGTCCAGCCACTGCAGCTAGTAGCATAAATATGCCTGTCCCAAGCCAGGATAAAGAAGAGGGAACTGTTCAGAAGGGCATAAAACATATGTCAAACCAATAAATACGTAATGGGAACTAGATGTGTTCCATGCGTGCATTTTTTCATTCATTATACAAAGCCAAAATTCAACTTTGACTCATTTGAAACCTTACCAAGTACTTCCTCCTCGTATAATCCTATAATATGTATCCTACCATGACTTAAATCTTGTAGAGCATTTTACAACAGGCATAAAAAAAATCACAAAAAAGTTCTTGTCATCTCCAAAACTGTTTAGAATAAATCAGACCCTACAATACAAATATATAAATAACAGTAACTTCACTTAGTACAGTATTTTGCAAGTGCGAGTGAGACCACCAGATTTGAGTCCACATAACATCGTAAATCTACATCCACAGTCCCACCCAGCCCCCTGCCTCCAGCTCTGTGTTTGCGTCTGTGTCTTCATGCAATATTAAAGCTGCAGTGTGTGTGGGTATAAAGAGCACTGGGGCTGCTGCAGTGAATTATAGATCACTATTGATTTGCACACACACACACACACACACACACACACACATACACAGATACACAAACACACAACTAACTCTGCACAACAACACAGCAGCTTTATTAGATTAAAGCCAGCAACTAAGAAACGGACAATCAGCACAGGCACCAGCTAATGGCAACTGGGCAGGAAATGCTAATACAGAGGCATATATTAAAGGTAAGCACTGGGATAGAGACCGTGGCTGTGGTAGGAAGTATAAGGAAGTATAGCTAAAAGAAGTATACACATTATGTTGAAAAACTAACTGAAATGTTTCCTGTACAGATACAAAATGTCTTAACAGATTTGTCAATTATTACATTGAAATAACAACTGGCTCGCTCCATTATGTAAAATTGTCAAATGGTAGTTGGTCACAATAACAGTATTCATCTTTGAGCTTGAATTGCAGCGCCAACCTGTGGGTCAGTGGATCCAACTGTACTACCAATGTCTATGTCAAGAGCGAGATTCAAACCACTTACCTTTGGACCACTGGACAAATGCTCTACCAACTGAACTACTGTCATCTGCAGGTAACTTAATGTTTTACAAATGAAGTTAAATATACCATTAATCAATATGGCACACAAAGGAAAAACAGGATATCTGATACTATTAAAATGCACTGTGTTTTAGTTCATTCATTGTGTTTTATTTATGAGCTCGTAAAATCTGCTTCAAGGTCCAATAATGAAATGAGAAAGGAAGAAAATCTAGTAAAAGGCTGTGGTGTTTTCCGGTCTTTTCAGAATAAAGCAAACATCCATCCTGAGTCCTTGAGTCACAGGAGAACGCTCCGAGGACTGAAGAGTGATGAGCACATGAAGTATTTAAAGGTCCTATATTACCAAAATAGTCATGCTGTTACCTCTTCAACCCAGAGTTGTGTTTTGTTTTATTCACACATGTTTGCGTAACTCCTTATTATTAGTCTGTCTACATCTCCAAAACTCAAAATGCTCATGACGCAGTAGTTTTCAAGTCAACACCTTTTTAATGTTTTCAGTGTGAGAGAGGAACTTTAAATATGACAGGTTAGCGTGTTAAACATGTGTGAAAAAAACAAAACACAGCACAGCTCCAGGTATGTTTGTGATGGGATCTTTAAGGATTTAATATCTCAGTAAAGAAGAGGGGAGTTGAAAGCCAACCAACAAATCACACAAGAGTCATTTGGACCAGGGTCAACTAGTAGTCAACAACATTTATATATATTTCTTTACACTATTTTAACCAAAAGATTGTTATTATGCTAAAGAGAACAACCCAGATGCATATATAACCCCATATATGCCTCTAATATTACTCTAATATTACTACAGCAGCACAAGGACTTACACAGGGACTGTTTTCTCCAGAGACATGGCCCTGCCTCGTACTCCGTGTTGGGGGTGACACTGGGCGCTCTTTCCCCTCTCTGGGCCAAAAAGAGCGTGACTTAACATCCAGCTCTTATACTCAAAGACATCCTCCTCTCTATTACCTGCTGATGGAAAGGTCAAGCCTCGTGAATAGCAAAGGTTGGAGCTGCTGATAGTGTAAAAGCACCTCCTGGATCCTTCTTCCTTTCCTCGCTCCTTGTCTCCTTGTTTCCTAGCCTCCTAGCCTTGTCAGCACTCTCTCCTCCCCAGCTTCCCTTTGCTCCTCTTAATCTTAAAGAAAAAAAAAGGTGTGAAGGAAAATAGGACTGACGCGGCTCTGTCAAAATCACACAAGAGGAGACAGATGCCACCGCTCTATCAGCGCTGAGTGGCAGAGGAGGACAAAGGAGAAATTATTACACATTCTGAGAGCATTAGCATGACTATAGATGCCTTAAAATGCAGAAGAGACAGTAAGCGAATGGACAGTCTATGTTATAGCTGGTGAATATATTAAACAAACTTGTCAAGAATTTTCAAGATTATCTTAAAGGAAAGTCATACATAAGTACAATGTATGGCCATAATGTCTGCAAATTTGGGTAGTCTCCTCTAGTTTACCCCATCAACCCAAAACATGCCCTGTTCTTCAGTCCTCAATAAGCCAAGCAGTAGACTTGTTTAGGCGGCAGAACATCTGTCAGGCCCAGCATTCTCAGCTCCAACAATTTGCTGAATGTCTCTCCCACTCTTCTAACCCATTTTACACATAAAGTTAAATCATTTTTTTCATGTAATAAAGCAAAATTTTTACAGATATTGTGAAAACAGCTTCTGGGGTCCAAATAAGGCACCTGTCTGCATTTAATCATAAAGAGTAGCTCAGTTGGTTTGCTGTTTGTCCACCAATTGAAGGATGGCAGTTTGAATCCCACCCTCAACATCACTGGTAGAGCGGTCAGATCCATTGACCCATAGTTTGGCAGTGCATTTCCAGCTACCACAGATGAATACTGTCAAGGTGTCCTTGTGCAAGACACTAAACCCTCTTTGTCCTCAGTATCCCTGTACACTGCTGTATGTGTGTGAGAATAGGTTAGTGGTTCCTTGATGTAAAGCGCTGCCTGAAGGTGGAAAACAATATAATATGTGACCATTTTACTGTGTTAGGTAGAATTACAATGAATAATATGTATTAGGAAGCGAGGGATAACTTTGGACAGCTGCAGACCGTTTGTAATATAATGAACTGTTTGTAGGACAATAAAAATCAGGTACGGCACCTTTAATCTATCCTTTCCAATAAAATCCTAAAGGATGAAAAACACATATCCACTTCCAGACCAGATACTAACTAGAGCCAACCCTCACTCACTCTTTACATTAGGGTGACTAGACTGTGCTGTTGCTATTCATGTTCTTGACCTTTCCATTCGCCGCTAATAGAGCTGAGAGTGTCTTTGACTATAGGTGCTGGATGTTAAGTCACGCTCCTTTTGGCCTGAGGAGGGGTGAGCCAGCACCCGGTGTCACCCCCCTAACACAGGACGGGGCGAGGGGCTCCGGGGCGAGGGAGATGGATGGACCAGCAGCAGCCAGTGTCAGGGGTGAGGGGCATATGGAGTAGCGACATTAGGAGAGGGTGGGGGTTCTCCAGAGGTTATACTGCATGTCTGTGTGTGCGCTATATGGGATAGGGGAGCGATATTGGTCTGGTAGTGTGGGTCATTCCAGAGAAAACATAAAACATAATCATCCATTAAAATGCAGCTTCACACTCTCCATCACAGGGCAGTGCCATAAACGCGTGTGTGTTTGGAGCTATACATTGCATTGTGAAAGATATAAGGCTGAAAATGCCTAGAGAAAGACAGTGGTTTGTGGTGATGCGCTACATAGGTCATGTGGATTTTTATTCATGTGGCGTATATCAGAATTTTATTTGGACATTGGTGTGTGATAGTAAAAATATTCATTGTATAGTAAATAATACAGTATAATAATGTTTGTGAAGGCTCAGATGATACGTCAATAGGATGTGTCAGGACTTGATATATGTCATGCGCTGAATAAAAAATGGACCGGAGTTTTAAAATGACAACTACATTTGGACATTTGCGATTAGCTCTGTTTGCTACCAGGAGATTTAAAGAGATTCTAATGTATTTTATGTATTTCAGATGTTAATGCTAGCGCTTGTTATATTTTATGTGTTGAAATATATGACCATTCTAAAGGGCAGTGTTAGCATAGCCATAAACAAACAAATAAAAAGATTCATATAGGAGAATTGTAGATGTTACATGCAGCCCAATGTATTATTAAAAGTTTGCATTTATTTTTAATAGTAAGGCCCAATCATCTGAAATCTAATGCACATCGTGAGTTTGCAGTACACTTTTCTTGCTGTTTCAAGACATACATTTTCTGGAAAACTGGAAGTAAATGAGCACATTTTAGCTATATAAAACAGCACACCCAAGTGATCTCTGCTCTGTACAATGCATACATGTCAATAAAGTTTGCTCTACTGTATTTTGCATTTGAACACAAGAAAGAGCTAGTCCATGGACCACGGGGTGAGGGGGGATGACTACTTATCAGCACAGCGGCTATCAATTCAAAGCTATCGGAAAAATAAGCTTAGTTCTTCACAGTCGCTCCAACAAACACACAGATATTTTTACCATGTATCCATGGTCTAATGTGCACCTTAAATATCAAAGGAAAAGTGAAACAAAAGCAGTGCACCCCGCTGACAGAAGGCCGCACACGGAGCTCCTGCTCTGGACAAACAGACAAACCCACCCTCACTCTGCACTATGGCCCTGGAAAGATCACCTCCAGATGAGAAAAGTGAGGATGACTTTATACAAACTGCATGTGACCAGGCCAAAGTTCATCTGAACGTGTTAATAGGACTTTATTGTATTTTGTATAGAGTGTAACAAAACAATGTACTTATGGTTGATGGACATGGATATGGTTCATGACCCTATAGCAAATAGTTCTTTCCCTGTATTGCGATCAATCATGGTGATTTAATTTGTTCTATATTAAAAACTAATATAAATGTCTTTCAGTATTCATTTCTACATATATGTTTATGATTGCCATCGATTCCGATTTAATCAATAAAACAGGAAAATGTCATCCTGCAAAGTCTCTAAATCACATGTCAAAGGATTGGCAGTGGACTTCTCGATAAAAAAGATGATAATTGACAATTATTAAACAGTAAATTTTCGATTAACCTCTCTGTTACATACAAACTCCATGGGCGGTTTGGAGTTGCTTATTCACTTTAATATCTTTAGCCAAGAGAGGAAACCAGTGTGACCAAAGACAATTCATTATAAAACAAATGAGGTCATACATTCGCTACAGAAAAGCCATTGTTGGTGGAACAATCACTATAACTATGACAGAGAATGTCCAGATTATCAAACTGAGTAATGTTGGACGCAATAACTGGTCATTTTTTGGAAGCTTTAAGTGCATCGTCAGCAGTTTCACTTTCATTTCCATCAAATAATCTGAGACGTTTTTATCTCTCTGGCTACAAAAGATATTCACGCAATGCAGATGTATCCGGGTGAATTTGGCACGATAGGTACAAAATGATAGCTGTGATTGGTCTTAATTTGCATATTCTCTTCTCTATATCAATAAATATAAATGTAAGGTTTCCAGGCATGAGCTACTAACAGAATAACAAAGCAGAACCAAAAGATATAGCCCATTTAATATTATTATAGGGATGAAAACTATTACGTCAATTATCTTTTACAGCAACATTAATCACGCACAGTTCACAATAGGGCTTTTTATAAACCCCCTTATGTTTTTGGTAATTACATTTGGTTTTATTACAGACTTCTATTTAAACGTCCTTGTGTCTGGATATCATTGTTTGCGCATTACAACATTTTCTTTTGTAAACACCGAGAACGCAAACAACTCCTCTTTATCTTGGCACCGGTATGACTTTAAAATGCCAATCAAGCAGTCCAGAAAGCCTAACTGTTGACACCATAATAAAGTCTATAACTAGCTCCAGCCCTGAAGATCAGAATGGCTGGCAGTGCGCGAAAATGTTTGTCATCTTAAAACTATTCGCCCTCCGCTTAGCCAAGAAAACAACATTCAATGCGTTAACAATGTGCAATGGAGGGGAGGAGCAGGGGGAAGATGCAAGAATAAAAGGCATGGGAGATGAGAGAGAGAGGATTGTGGAGACCAAGCTGTTATTTAAACCAGGCGGGCGCACAAAAACATCACACTAAATAACTCAGCTGTTTAGTCTCCACCTCAGAAGGTTGGGAGGAGGAGAGGAGAGGAGAGGGGGAGGAGGAGAGAGATAAAACACTTAAGACGTGGTGAGAGCTAGCAGGAGTATCCAGGACCAATCCAAAGACTAATGAATAGTAAAGTGCAGCAGTCAAGTAGCAAGGTGTTAGCTAGAGGTTTCTGTAAAACTATTAAAGGCCTCATATTATACTATTTTCTGATTATATAATGTTGTTTCCTCATTAAAACATACCTGGAGCTATGTTTTGTTTCATTCACACCTGTTTAACACACAAACTCTGCATATTTAGGCATGTAGATAGACTTATAAAGCAGAGTTACTCAAATATATGCGAATTAAACGGAAAATGGCTCAAGCTGAGGTAATGCTCAGCTCAGGTTAACATTTTATATAACTAGTCTTAAAGATGGGCCAGGTATTGCTTCTACTGAAAACATTGGCTGATTTGACTTGAAGACTAAGAAGGTAATGAAGCTTCCTGCTTAGCAACGCTGTCAATCAAACTTGTTGCTAAAGGTTATGGGGGTAACATGGGGGAAAGAAAGCAGCTGATTGGTCTGTTAATACTTTTCATATCTTGATTTAGTGAAAAAGGAGAAATTAAAGCCCCAGGATCATGTAAACGAGGCGGGTGAATACGAAGATTTTAATACTAAAATGACAAGCCTGAGAGCAAGTTACAGAGATGGCGTTTTTTCAATAGAAAGTTAATTGGAGCCAAATCAGGGCCATGCTCATTTCCTGTTTGGAACACGGCGGCTAGCAGGTTAGCTATGTCCATACACAGTCTATGATTCTAGCACAATTTGACTGAAAACCTATTTATTTTAAAACTTGATCAAATGCTGTTACCTCAATATTCAACACAATGTTTTTCTCATAATCTGCCATGTTAAATCAGAGCACCGCTCTGTTGTCCAGCCCTTGTTTAGTTTGCTCATACACGCTCATGTAAATCCCACACACGTGTCACACAGAGTTGTACTGCAGTGGTGCCTGTTCAGCAGAAAGACTGGCACACTGCGAGGGCACCTCCGACTGACGACAGGAAAATAGTGCTAATGCAGCAAGGAAGCTGTTCTGTCCCAATTAAGCTAATAAAACACGCGCTCCCTCCTGCCTGCAACTGCCTAATAAGCCATAAACACAGCTGAACATTTATAATTCGAGCAAGTCCATAAAAAAGCTCTCTACATGTGCTGGGCCAACGAGAGGTGTGCCCCAGCCTGCTACACAGAGAAATCAGTTTTCTACTAAAAGAAATATTTAGTAGCTTTCTGAATTAATGTGTGAGTGGAGGGTGAGAGGAGGAGGGGCTGGAGACCAAAGAGGAGCACAGATCCATGGCTTCCCTCTGTGTTTATAGTCAGGAGATTAGGAGAAAGTTTGGAGGGAGGTTGGAGTCCCTGCCGAGAGGAGATGTTCAGGGACCTGGAGTGAAAACGAAAACCTAAAGCTCACATTTCAGGAAAAACAGGCTGTCAGTAGAGCAAATGGAAGAAATGGGTCACAGGTGGAGAGGGTCAGGGGAATTTGGATTTTTCTTTAAAGAGGCCCCATATTAAGATATTTTCTGATCTGTGTTATAATGTTGTTTCCTCATCAAAAAATATACCTGAAATTGTGTTTTGCTTTATTCCTGCATGTTTAACACACAAACCCTGCATATTTAGGAGTTTTTTTCTCTCAAAAAAAAGTGGTAATGTGGTAATACAGGAAGTACTCCACTGTGTTTTAAACTCCATACAGCTTCACTAGAATTTGGATACTTTAAAACCTAAAATTGCCTCTCTGTGCTGAACCAAAGGTAAAAGGTAAAAAGTAGTTGCTAACTTGAAAGCTACGACCACATGATATTACAAGGTGGAACAGAACATTTTGATCTTGGGAGATGTAAACAGACTAATAATAAAGTGTTACTCAAGCATGTATGAATGAAACAACACACAACTCCATATATGTTTTGATGAATCTATTTTGTGTAATATAGTACCTATAAACAAGGCAAAATCAAATCAAATAAAAACATTGAACTAATTATAGTTGTGCTTCACGGCTTTGCAATCCATGAGTAAAATTGTTACCATGTTTGAAAACGTGAACCTCATATTTAGTAAGATATCTCTGCGGTCCGAAACTCTTTTTGTGTGAGTGAAAATTCGGAAAACCACCATTGTGCAATAAGATTCTTACTGGCAAATGACTGAGCCAATAAAAATGATATGTCTCTTGTAAACTTCAAAATTGTCACTGTTGTTTTGATTCCAGATAATTTAACAACTTGCATTCATCTAGATATAATGTTTAACAGCCCGGTATCCAGACTCATCAAAGTTGTGTATTCTAATAGGGCTGGACTGTTTTGTGAATCCACTTCCTGGACCCTGGTACTTTGGCCTTTTTTTCCTCCTCTGAGAGCACAGTCGTAAACGCAGTGTGAGAGCGCCGTAAAACACTTCTTAAAAACACATTTGCAGTTTACTGACTCAACACAGGAGCCCTGGCCTGGAGCACAAGGAAAGTTGGAGACAAGAAGAGAATAGGATTGGACAAATGAGCAGATTTCGGGTTTTATTATGTTCCGTAGGTTACAAATACGCTACAACTTAGAGGTAATTGAGTTTATGGCTGCCTGAGGTTATGCTATTGTGTACTGCTATTGTTTCCAAATATAATATGCATAAATATATTCACGTTGGAACAGTTGAGACTCCCTGTTGTGACAGTTTTGGCTTGGACCATTTTAGGCTCTGGCCACAAGAATGCATTTTAATTTTAACACGGCACTGAAGAGTTTCACACAAAATTAGTTTACTTCTTTGTTTGAGAGAAGTGAGCCAGATTAATGCTTACAATGGATGGGCCAAATGTATAAATATTGAATTGGTTGTAATGTATTGCCTCCTTTTAAAATGTAATGCAAATTTTCAGCATATTTTCTGTTCTATTAACCATGATTGCTTTAGTAGTAAATTTAAATGTAATTTAATAAGAGTATATTTATGCTTATAGAAAATAATTCAACTGAAGGGTCCATATTACGCTATTTAATGATCTATGTTATAATGTTGTTTCCTCATCAAAAATATGCACAGTTTTGTTTTGTTTCATTCACACATGTTTAACACACAAACCCTGCATATTTAAGCTAAGTTCCCCTTCATGACATAGTGGAACAGAGCATTTTGGAGCTTTGGAGATGTAGATAGATTAATAAACAAGGATAACTCAAAAATGTATGAACAAAACAAAACCCAATTCCAGGTATGTTTTTGAGAAGGAAACAGCATTCTAACATAGCTTAAAGCTCACAAAAGTAAATTTTGCATAATTTAGGACCATTAAATTAGGATACGCAGCAGGCTGAATAGGCACACTAAAATGCTATTTTTGTTTTTTGAAATTTAAATGATAAAACTGTCAATTTAGAAATACTTTATTATTATTTCATTTTATTTCACATAGCCCTACAACACTACATGGCTGTATATTCTACCATGCAGTCCGTCAATGCAATATCTTATTAAGCAATTCATAGCACGAATAATCCCACTACAAACAATTATTGCATTTTCCTGGGCTAAACCGAGCAAAGAGCACTTTACCTCCGAGTCAGTAAATTCCGTTGACTATCTGATGCAATGTCCATGTGCATGTTTCTAGGTGCTTTAAGGCCTTGGTAAAAGAAATGCTGTTTTTTTTCTTGTGTAATATTTTCGCCTCATGTCTGTTTGCAGCCACAGAGCCGGAGTTTCAGTGTGGGCTTCATTAAATTTTCATTCAACTCGGCGAGATTACAACCTCCAGTGTGGGGCTGCAGTCTCTGCCAGTGAACAGTGAATGGGAATGGGGCTATTAGCAGCAGTTATGGGGTACCATAGTGAATGTACAAGTAAACAGGCTCACAGTTGATTAAGCATAGAGGTAACATTGTAATTATTGAATACTATTTTGGTTGGGAAAAAATATTGCGCTATACATGAGGCAATGCTTGTTTAAAATGGTGATTCCAAGTTGGTTACTGAAACTTAAACTGCAATGTTTATGTAGCTGTTTCAATAGGCATGACACAATTAAACAATATTGTAACTTCATGGACAGTTACAGGTCAAATCTGTGCAGACTTTGCAGATAAATCAACCAGAGCACAAATCAGAACAGATCCACAATCCTCATATCAAATGCATCAAAAGATCTGGTGCTATGGACTATTAAAAAGTCTTGGCTAAACATAGAAGGATGATTTGGGAAGGGCATTTGGTAATAAAACAAAACTGCACACTGTAGGGGAGTGATTTCTGTAATGTAGTTATGAAAAGTAATGTCTTAATTGTATTTTTTTCAGATAATGGAAATAATGAAAATGCACAAATATAGATGCATCAAAATATGAATTATACACTCTTAAAGGTGCAATATGTAACTTTTTTCACCTGCTTGTTTCTATGGATCACTCTGCCTTGAATGTTCTAAAGTATAACATTAACCAGCTCTACCTTACATTTATTTAATTACAAGTGGTTTTACTCCTCAAAAATACCAAGACAAACAGGGATTCTGACTGTGAGCAGGGTTGCTCCTCCACAGATCTGACCTGTAACTTTGGTCTGTGTGAAGATAGAACGATTCAGTTCCATACTATGAAACATTCCAGAAAAAGCAGCATCATAACAACTCCATGGAGAAAAGTCCAAAGATTCTTGACCAGAAAAGTTACACAATGCACCTTTAATGTTAAAAAAGTGTAAACTAAAGGGGAAATACAAACAGAATTAAAAAGTGCAGGACAGCCCTATATGGAAACAGGTTGGTGGTATTTAACCGTATTGAGCCGAGACCTACAGTGGAATGTGTGTTTGTCTTTCCGGGTATTGTGAGACAGAGATTGATACCGCCTCTCTGTTACTGACGGACGATTGTCGAAGCTTCCTGAAGTAATTATAAAAAGCAACAACAGTAACGCACACCACGCCTGTCTGCAGCGCCGCGGGCAACCAGTTCACCACGGCTGTCTCTACCTGCACCACAGAAATCAGGTTAGGGGATGTAAAGACAGCGCAAGCTCGGAATTCTCTATTTTTTTAACCTTTGGACATGGAGGTGGTAATGAGGTTGTAGGTTTCTTTGTGGTGTGTTTTTTTTGTTGTATTGTAAGTGATTATGGGGAAGTTCACTTGAATGTGGATGAAGAAGCGATAAGTGTCTAGATGTGAAACATTCCAGAGAGGCTTTTTTGTGTGGATAATTCTGAGTGAATGTATCATGTGGTGTTCAAAAAAGAAGACTGGAATATGCCTAGATGATAGTTTGTAATTGCTTAATGCCTATTGCAGATATTTTACAGATTACTTTCAGTTAATAGTGATATACTTTTAAAGCACATCTTATGAATTATGCAATGACTCAAAAAATATATAAACTCTTTATAATAATATTCCTACCCACACACACTCTAAGCACAATCAGGGCAAACTCCAATGCCTTGCCCAAGGACACTTTAGAAACTCAAACCTATAGCTATTGCAGTGGGAGGACTTGACGGACTACAAAGAAGGTAGCACAGGCTATACTGGAATCCAATACACAGCCTAGCAACTAATATCGGCAATTGACTCTACCACCAACACAAGGAAAACAAAAAGCAGCCATTTTTGATTATGCGTTTTGGATTGGATTCAATGTCAGATGTTGTAAGCATGAACCAAACAATATCCGAACAAAGCAAGACGCTCCATAATGAGTAGGTCAACACATTAGTGCAAGCTGGCCCCCTATTGTCTTGCTGCGGAAATGTTAAATTGGCACATACAGTGTAGGCCTAGACATTTGGCTATCAATCACACGGTGTATTGTAGCGGCCCGCTGTTGTACCAGATGAGAGGTATTCAGGGAATGGTCCGCCGGACAGGAAGTGGCAATGATGGACTTCCTGTTGGGATGGAAATCACATCTGCGGAGCGAGCTGCCAGGGTGTAGCTGCTCACAAACACATGCACACAACAAGGGCCAGCACAATTAAAGGGGAGGACACGGCGCCGCGCCCAGACTCTATTTACAGTGAGTGGTGTCACCTGAAGCGGGAAACACGGCCACTTTGTTCTCAGCTCCAAGAGTTTTAAAGGGGACTGTGTCATTTTACATAAACAAAACACAAGGTTATACACCTTACCATACAATATGCACATTTGTATCAGGATTAGTTTACATTACAACAAGCAGGATACAGTGTATTTTCATGCAGATCAAAATGAGATAATTGTATAATGTATCTCATAGTAATGTATAATAAAAAAGCATTTTACTAGTTAGTAAAATAGTAGCAATCAGACATGGACTCTAGAAACAGAACTATGATTAAGATCAATTGAAGGAATCTACAATCCAAATTGGTAAGCTGTCCACAGCATGGAGATGCCAATGTGAAAAGGTAGATTTTCTTTTTATACATATTTACATAAACATACATATTTTATTAACTTATGTTTTAATTTTTTTATTGTTGGGTATCCCCTGTAGTATTTTAGGCATAACTATCAATGTAATTAGATATATCTTAAAACAATTCATCACTGTTACCTATGATTGAGAGAATTCCAAAGTCACGTTCATTCATTGCATTTTTAATCTTATGTGAGGTTTTCCATTCAGACTTGTGTCTGGGCTGTCCGTGTGTTCCCAGTTTGGAATAGAAATCACTGCATGTTATTATGCAATGTAAAAGGAATATGGCAAATGTTTTATTAACCCATTTCAGCAGAATGAAAACACAGCTTAAACAAACATTTGGTCCACGAGGACAAGCTGCGCAAAGACCAAAATTAGCATGAAATAAAACAAACAAATAAACTCCTCCATGGTGTCCTCTGTTGCAGTAAACAAAGTGATTTAAATGGTAAATAAGGCACAGCAGCCTCTCCTGAGACTTCACCTTAACCCTGAAGAATGTTGCATAACAGCGACTAACTCTGCAGATAAAACAGGTCTGTTAGCACCCCACCTCCTCCTCTGTGTGACAGTCTAACACAGGCATCCTCTGCACAGACTTTACATGGACTAATTACCGGCTGGCACCACAGAGGCAGATGGTACTGAGGCAGAGCGCACAGCCAGATACATACACATGACAAAGAGCACAATAATGTGTCACTAATTAAGCTTTGCATTAGAGAGAAATTACAAGAGCCTGATTTGCAATCCTTAAAATTGATGTGTGACTTTTAGTTGATCCTCCTATGTAATTTTAATATTTAAAGATGATATTATGTTATGGCCTATCTATAAGCCAACAGTTAATTGTGACAGAGTTGTTATTACTACCAACTACAATCTCAGGGCACTCCTAATAAGTTCTCCTTAGCATCTAAATACATGCACACATCTATTGTAAATCAGTTATAGAATTCTAATACCTCAAATGAATATTTTTATGTTCCTTTATGTATATCTTTAACATGCCATTCCTGTTATGTAAACAACTTGAAATACAAATTGAGTTCTAAATATATTTGCTAAGCTTTAATGATATATTGAAAAAGTCCACCACCCAAGTGACCAGGGCACTTTCTGCCCATAGTTACTCTATGCTCCAGTCACCTTTGACTGGAGCATACACAAAGATTAATAAATACAAAGATTAATAAATACACAAAGATTAATAAATACATTCAAAGCAATAGGTTACATGTGTGCAGTATACTTTGATTCAAGCTAAAATAAGACTCTCCCTTGACCTGCTCCCCAGCAGACCTAAAAGCTGAAATAGCTGGTCTATGCTTCCCTTCAGTCTAACCTCTACTGTACTCTCTACCACCTCTGCCCCTCTCCTCCCCCTTGACTCTTTCAATGCATCTTTTTCAACTCCATCTCACCCCCTCACCCCCCACAACCACCACACTGCACCCCCCCACCTCCCTCGCTCTGCACCCACCACCGATCTCGTTAGCCGGGTATAAATCTCCAGAAGTAACCCAGTAATTTAACCAATTAGCATCTCAGATATGCGGGTGGCACCTAAATTACGACAGTGCAGAATAGTGATGCATGTAGCCCAGGCTGGTGAATTTACAACCTCTCGTTACATATTCAAGTCGCATAAATCAAGCGCTCCCCACTGACACAAGGCCTTATGGGTAGGCACGGGCCGAGGTGCGAGAAACAGTCTCGGAGACCTGAGTTAGTTAATCATGTGGAAATAAGCTGCATAACCCAGATTCACACAAACAGGTTTAGGTGTCAAAATATTCAGAAACAGCTTTTGATTAAATTGCATTTGTCAAAACATTAGTGAAGGACACATGGAGCATTCAGTAGCCATCTTAACACTTCCCAGACACATTCCCAGACATTTAATTTCTATATTTTCTCTATATGCGATATGAAAAGATGCCATCAAACCACGTTGTTTTCTCTTGCAGTGCTTTCAAAAATTGTAGTTTGGGATGAAATACCTTGCAGAGATGGTGGATAAGTGTACCACCCAGCTTTTTATTAGCTCAACTGAACTTTGTTTCATTCCTAAATAGTAAAAATATATAAGACTGCAGTTGCATTATGCTAAATAAAGCTATAAACTAGACCTACCTGATACCTAGATAGAAAGATTTACAAAGCATTCTGTAATAAAGGCAGAAATTGCTGACATACACAGCTGAATGGTTTATGGCCCACAGAGACGATTCTGAATTTCCTCTATGAACTATACTATACTTCAGTTGTTACTTTCCTCGTTTTTTTTATTTCCTCATTGACACTATAAAAATGAAAGAACAATAAATGACATTACAATGCAATATTGTGTATGAGTGAAAGGAGCACAATAATATTCAAACTACTTTATGCCGCTGACAAAATAACCCTAAAGCAGGATAATATCAGTAAACAGCTTTAATAGGGAATAATGTCTACAAATTTGCTGAAATAAATAGCTGAATGAAACACAAGGTTAGTTGGTATGAGTTTTATGTCATGGTTAGTGACAATTCTCATGCTGGCGTGCATTATTTTGAACATCAGCTCTAACTCTTTAAAGTATGTTAAAATAGTATAACGCAGTACTTCAAGTTGTTTAACCCTTACATAGAAAATAACTTATTCAAACTAAGGATTTAGTCTCCTGTTTTATTGTACTACAACTACAACAACATAAAAACCCACTAATGCACATAGAAGGTTCACACTATTAAGATTAAGCCCCCCTAAAATAGTATCTGATACGCAATATATTGATATAGTAATTATAGTGACAAGACTGGAAAAAGGCATGATTTTGCATATAACTTCAGGGCCTCCATGGTGAAAACCAGAGGAATGGTCAATTGTCCTCAGTAGATCAAATGTCCTTGTGGGTTTGGAAAGTCTCCACACTGATGCATAGGCACATGCTGAAAAAATAAGTTACATAATTGAACAAACAACAGAGTTACAAAATTACCCAACAATGACTCTGGCTGCGGCCGCCTCGTCCCCACCTTCCTTCTTCCCTTTAACTAAACAGGAGCTAATTGAGTGTTTCCGCGCGTTGATGGGGAAGACAAAGAGCGTGTGTGAGGGATTGTGTTGCCGAGCGGCGCTTAGTGCTGCGAGTGAGTGATAGCTGTAGTAAAAACGCCGTAAACAGGCTGACTGATGGCGGCTGTCGTCGGGGGCAATTGAGCGTATGACATCAGGCGAGACACATCAGCGGCGTCACGGCAACGGCGCAGCGGTAAAGACAGCATGGACACGCAGCATGGAGCACACACACACACAGATGATGAGAGAGCAAATAGGAGTTTAATCTGCAGCTATAAGAGCTTTGTAAAGCATTTCATAAAGCATCAATGAAATGTGTGTTTGCAAGATATTCTCATAGGAAGAATGGAGATAATGGTAGGACAATGAAAATAGAATGAGGTGTGGTAAAGCTGGCTGTCATTTTGGGGTCTTTGAGAGGGACAACATAACATGACAAAAAATACTAGACACACCGATAACATACAAATACTAGTATTAGGCCTACTGCAGGAAAAAATACTGGATTAAAAGGTCATTTGCTGACCATTGCCTCATAATGTTTGCATGTCTCTGGGTCCACCTGGTCTGAGATGGCATTGGTTTATCTGGAATGTTCCACAGTATAGCATTACACTTGCATCTTGATGGAGACAAGCCGGTGACACCACAAGACCAAGTTACGCCCATCTGTATTCAATATTATTGACCTATAGAATGTTGTAATGCCATCTGAAACACAGCAGTTGGTTGATGGTATCAAAACTCAAGTATATCAGGGCAGATAACGATACGTACTACACTAAAATGACACTAAATTCAAATACTAGTTTATTATAACTTTTGATGATGTCCTTTTAGCTGACCATGTTTTAGAAATACAATTACATTTTGTTTTCTGCCCCATCATTCTTTGCTTCCCAAACCAGCAAAACCTCCTTAATAGAAGTTTCTACCCAGTACCACACCTGTGCATTAACTTGTGGTGCTTGAGGGCATCCCCAGCTTCAATCGATACCAAAGCTGGCCCTGTAGTCCACCTTTGTGTGAGAATAGGGTCTGTTTGTGAGGGAGGGGGGAGGGAGGTCCATGGTAATCTAAAACAGAGGTGTCCTGAGAGCAGAGGATTTGGGTGTAGTTAGAGAGGTCAAAGGGCACCGCTCTGCTCCCTGGAGGCAAACAACAAACACTGCAGCTCCCAAAGGAGGGACAGAGCATCATTATAAACACACACACACACACCATAGTCCATAAGGCACAATCATTAAAACATGTAGCCTTATAATGAGGTGGGCACCTTTACCCTGCTAAAACTATAGTCTCCAGGTCCCATCTATGACGCACATCTGCCACTAGGGACACTCACGCAGAGGGAGGTGTAATTAGGGACATAGGACAGAGGCTGGACCAGAGTTAAAATATATAGTCCACAGTTATTGATTGTAATTTATTCAGTGGTCTGTCTAGTCTCTGTCTCACACCAAGAAACAAAGTGGGGATGATTATTTGGCCAAAATCAGGTCACAATATAATCGTAGTCAAGTTAATAAAAATAACTGTGTCATTTTAGAAGCAAAAATATGTTATTAATTAAATATTAAATATACCCTCCAAAAAGAGTTACATTCTGTACTTTATATAACTTTATGTATAAAGTTTGAGTTCATAAAGCCTGTCACATAATAGCAATTGTATTCAGTCCACAGTGTGAATGTGAGTGAAACACTAAAATAGGATACTATGTCATTTTTTGCATAATATATTGTACTGTATACTGTAGTATATATTAATTCCAAATATACAGTTATTTGGGCATGATTTCAGATGGGTTTGAGATGACCTTCCTGATTAGGGCTGGACCTAAATGAACATATCGGTTGGCCAATATATTGGGCCAATATTTGCAGTTTTTGGTGTATCTGTGATCAGCCTTTTTTACTGACTGGCCTAAAGAATTTATTTGAGTGCAAAGAAATAATTGCAGAAAACGTGACTAAACGGTTATAGTTAAAAAAAAGGGCTGTGGGTGAGTTTGTAGTAAAATCAAATTAAACAATTTAGGAAAAATAATCAAATCAATTTGCCCTATCCTTGGCAGAGCTTATCAGCCATTGGTTTCTCTGGATGTCAGTTGATCTCTATTCCTGATAATGTTGTTTATCCAGGATTGAGTCTGACACAAAAAGTGGATTGGCAGAATTATACTACTTTTCTTTAGAAGTCACATTTACAACAAGAAATATCCAAAATTCATGCCCCAAGACAATTTAGCTGAAACCAGTTCACCTCTACATTGGTAAGAATCAGAGGCCTGTTTCTCAAAAAAAAAAAAAAATTGTATGGAAATTCAAATGTTGAGTTTATGAAATTTTCATACTCCTACAAGTGCAATTTATTCAAAAGTATGTGTAAAGATAAATACCATGTAGAATATTATCAATAAAATCCTAGCTGATCTTTTAACCTACAGTTTAAAAGAAAAGCTGACTAAAGACTACACTATAATCTCAAACACAGAACAAAAGCCTTCATTACATTAATAGCACAGCTAATTGTTTTGTGCATATGTGCTTGGAGAGAGGTCATTCTCCCCTCAGCTTCAGCTCTAGTCTTCTGTAGGAACAAGCTACAAAACAAAGTTGGCGTCACCTCTTGGCCCTTGGGTGCTCTGCTCATGAAAGCGTGCATCGCAAACACTGAGAAGCACTGGTTCTGTTTATGCAAGAGCCACAGGTCAACGCGCAGAGATGCAGATTTCTGTTTCATTTGGCATAAGCAGCAGATGATAGCAGCAGGTTAGACGCGGACCAGCAGACACCTACGCGCTGCCCCAAGTTCAAGTGTTTGTGTGTTTCGTTTCGTTAAGAGGGAGAGTGGAGGGGGGATCAGCATTTAACCTCTGCAGGTCACGCCAAAAAAATCCCTCTGATCAATACGGCCAAGAAATGCAGGCACCCACACAGTGTTAGCCGAAGCGCAAATAAAAACACACACACACAACTATAGCGCTAATGGGCACGCTAGGCACGCTAGGGAAGAGATGGCCTCAGCTGTGCACTCCTCTCCAGCGCCGCGCTAACTGACGGCTAATCGATTAGCGCTATGTGACCTCTGACCCCGCTAGCTTCCTGTCTGACAGATTACACCTCCGCAGGCTCTATAGGACTGTGCTCGCCGGATCTGTGCAAAAAGTACTCGGGTGCTAGTGCCTCTTTAGCGCCTTAGCAGAGGAAGAAAATAACAGAGGAGTGAATGCGGTCAGTGTTACATCACAAAGGAAAACATATTTGTGTTTGCGAGGCTTTTATGTAATCGGTGTCCAGGGGTCGTCTGCACTGGTGTGGAGAAGAAGGGCATCTGATGTGCTTGAGATACGCAAGTCATGGTTTGACTAGCAAGTCAATGCAATACTAAAGATTAGTGTTTTATTTTTCTTTTATGATTGGCCACCCATGCAAATGCACGAACAATGTTTTTAAATTCACATGAAAAGTTTTGTGTTATGAATTTATGTTATGAATTCCCAACTAAATGTCTCTGAAAAAAGACAGTTTAGTTATTCATGGGACTAAGTTCAAAGACACACAAAAGGGGTACAATTTATTTTGAAAACTGTTTTGTTTTTGTTTGTTTCATATGTCAGATCAACTCATTCAACTCTAACTTAATGTGTCAGCAAAGGCCTTGAGGTATTTTCAAAGTATACATTATTTTATAAAGGGATATTTAAGCAAAATCAACTTTTTGAGTGTTCTACCACTACTGTTTTAGATGTCGTCCGTGCATGAGTGAGTAATTTAGCGATCTCTCCCAGGCCCTTCTAATGTGGAGAGCAAAGGGTGCGGGGGATAAAAGCAAAATTGAAAGTGAAGATTATAACACATGTTAATATGCATTTACAAAATGATTAAAGCCAACATGGTGATTGAAATATGTTGTGTTAGCAATTAATACCTCATAGAGCAAGCTATAGAGCAAATGACATAGCTGAGGTGTCCAACATAACTTGCATAATATGGAACTTTGAATACTAAATACTGGATTGCATGGTCCGTGCTGCATCATGTTTATATGGGGTATCCAATCGTTGTGTATGTGTGTGTATGTGTGCGCATACACGTATGTGCGTGTATGTGTGCGTATGTAGATTTGTGTGGCTGTGCTGTGTGCTCAGGGCCAGATAACAATGCCCCTCTCCACGGGACACTAGAGCTGTCTTCCTGGTTTGCTCCAACACGGGAAGCACCACCCCGCTCCTCTCTCACACACACGATATTTATACATGTCCCAGCTGAGGATACAAGAGCTCATTGTGAAAAGTGCACGAGTGTTTTAGGATATGTGATAGTGAGAGGAAGAGTACTTGGAGGTATAATCACCACTCGAAATGTAACGCTCAATTAAACCGAGAGGAGCTAGGCCGTGATTAGCTCCTATCAAGACTTCCAACAGTAGCTAACCTGAAAAAAAAATATGGAGATCGTGTTAAGATTAATCCAGCTTTAGATCTGTAGCTTGTTTATTGCCCACAGTGTGTTCTGATGTATGTAAGTGATAATGATTCTGAGAAAACAGGAAAGAATTCATGTAAAATAATTTTGTAAACTCTGATTGATATCTGACTCCACAAATAATCAACTGATGCTCAGCCCTTTTTTGCTCTAAGAGTCTAGAGACTCTATGTTTTTAGAAATCTTTTGTCTTATATGTCTTTATGCCAGATGCAATCCCTGTCACACCATTCACTTAAGTATTTTTGCAACTTGTTAGCAAAGTGTTTTTTTTGTACTGACTTTTCATGAATATACATTTTTAACATATTTTTCCCAACATTTCTTCCACCTTCCTCTATTTCTTCCATTTTTTTCTTAGATTTAAACCAATCAGCTTCTATATATCTAATAGTTGATCTTCCTCTTGACCTCGTTCTAGATTCTGTTCAAATCAAGAATGATCTGGAACCAGACCACAGAGCGTGAAAATCCTCTGTCCAAACTTAAGACGATCCAACCACAGCTGCTAATCTGCTGCATGTGTCTCTCAAAAATGGAAAGCATCATCTTGTAACAATCAGGACAAAATGTATGTCTTCTTTTACCTGAGATAAATAATACCTTGATACAGCCCCGATCCATTCATCTTTGCAAAGTTTTATCAAAGCGTGTGATTCTAACTGGTCAAGTAACAACGCGTCCAATTGCTGTACACATATTTAGAAGTACACTTATTAGAAAGACTTTACCAGCCCCTATAGTAAAGCATATTGTGGGACATTTTAGTGGACCTGCCCCTTCTGTTCCACATGCACAGGAGTTTGTTGCGCATGCAGAGTCAGCCGTCCGTTAGATCAGACAAGGTTAGCATTTTTACTCCGACACGGCTATTAATAATGAAATGATGCATGGCTGGCACATTTACTGTACACTCCCCTCTTTTCCTCTCTCCACCTTGCCCCTTCTCCTTCTCCCCTCTCTCCTAGCCCAAATTCCTTTTTACAGTTGTACAAACTTTTATACATTTAGGCAAACATCTCCAGACCACTAGCTCACTTTGCGGCGATGAAAAAATCCCTCTTCGCGTCTGTTAGCGGGACTTTCCAGATAAACTAAACGTATTTGCCTTTTAATGACAGAGGCTTAAGATATTCACATACACACGGGTCGCAGCCACCTAGCATGAATGAGCGTCTGTGCTGGGTTTTAATTGGACGAGTGTGAGGCAGGTCTAATGGGGCTACAGTAATGGCCGCACAGTGAGAGAGGGCTCTGTGCTGGAGAAGGCCCACAGCCGACCGGGAAACACACACACACACACACACACTGCTAACACAGGCCTGTAGTCTGTACACAAAATGATACAGGCGCTACGGTATAGAGAAAGTCAATGTATAGCACAGCAGATTATTATCAGGATTTACTACGTGTTAACAATGAATAATCTGGTCCCTTATCAACTGATAGCTACATATGCTCTCAATTGAAAGTGGATAAAAATGTATGAAATCCATAAATATACTGAATCATTTTTTGGGGAGGGAGGGGCTAAATTTTATCAGAAAGTAAAAATCAGAAAGTAATACTCCTAAGAGACTGCATATTTTTACTTTTAAGTGCACTGGCAAGCAATCTTAAATTTCCACCATAGGGCGATATTTTGTTTTGGTCAATCTGCTGCCAAGAAATTACACACAAAGCTTTATATTAACGATTTAATACAAAGAGATAGCTGCACAAAACATGACTACACCACTCTCTTAAATGTTAGTGGTTAAAAACAAGGGTTGTGGGTGAGTTTGTAGTAAATATAAATAAAAATCGTCCCTAGATATCAGGCCAGAAGTGTTAGTTGCTCTGTATTCTACACAGTCTGTATCGGTATCTATTTTGTCTATTTATATCTATCTATTTTATAATCTCTGTGAAGCACTTTGGAACGGCTTTGTTTGTAAAAATGTGCTATATAAATAAAGTGGATTTGGATCTTGGCATTGGCTAATTCTGAATCTATATCCAACTGAAACACTGTCAGGAATCTCATGTTTTTGGAGTTTTGTTTTTTTTGGTTTTTTTTTAAAGAAATACATAATTCCTGAAATGACCATTTTCTTACAGCTCAAGTCAATATACTGTCTCATAATTTCTACCAACACCATATTAATCTAGTTTTACTTTAGATGTGATGTTTTTTTTATCTTTTACACTGGAAAGTTTAGAGCTTTAGTACAGTCACACAGTAACACATATTGCCTTTTGAACCAGTGCTAAACCCATTACAACACCAGCAACCATCTACACATTCAAAGTAGTATTTTCTTATATCACTGTTTTGCTGGGTGCCCATCACCCAGCCTCCTGTTGTCTGTGTCTATCTGTGGGTTAATTAGCTCGTCAGCTCATTATCCAGTCATTATTGATTCAGCATAAACTGGCATCTCCTCTTGAGGCTCACTGACACACACTGTAGGATACTCTCTGTGATACTGTCAGCACTACAAATCTCCCCGGCCCCGACCTTTTCATCCTCCTTCAATTTATGCACATGTTCACTGCGCGCTAGTCCATTTTTATACCCTTTGCCTCGGCTCTCACCGGACCGAAATGTAGCTGTACACTGTAAAAATGAATACAGTCATGTTTTAAATACAAAAGAAAAAACTAGTTCCTCGACAACTATGTAAAACACAGTGAAAAGAAAGAAAAACAAACCAAAAAAAGAAAAGAAAATGACTGAGTAAGTAAGTAGTAAATACATTGTATAAAACTTAGATAAAACTCATAGATTTTATCATACAGTCCTATCAAACTGGTGAAAGAGCATACAAAATATATTATCTTTCAAATGGTGAAAAGTGCTTGCATTTATATTAGCTACACTGCAAAAAGTAATATCTAGATCTGAATTAAGAATATTTGATCAAGATTTGGCTTGACAGGTTCCTTTTTATCCCAAAAACAGTGAACAGTGACCATTACAACAAATCTGACTGATTAAAAGAATAAATACAAACAATAAATCAACCAAAACTCACGTACGCATTATGTCTGCTGCATACAAATAAAGTTGGCCTTGGAGACAGAAGTGGACCCTGATCTTTCGCTGCAGGCTCAGGTCTGACAGCTGCACTGGACAGGTGTGTTTGGCACGTGAAGATTTGAATACAGATTTTCACAGATGTTTGGGGGCGGTTTAAAAGTGATACAAGGTCTAATCAGAAATAAATAACAAAATCATCTGATAATTAAATAGACTGGACCTTGGCCCGAGTTCAGCGGCTGTTCACAAAAACAGCTCACTGCTTTCATGCTCTTCCAGGATTATTTCAGGAAATCTCAAGCAAATTTGTTTTAGGTCTTAAATTGAATAAAATAAAATAAGAGTTGCAGTCATAAAAATGTTCTGGCTTTTTTATCCTTGGATCAAAACAAAAAGTATGTTTTTTTTTCTATTTAATCAGCATTAAAGAAAATAAAAATCCATATTCATTCATATTCATTCAAAAATTACTGGGGTTTGGGCCACTCTGGTACATTACATTAAAATATTCTTGATAAAGAAATGGACTTGGTATATAAAAGTATTTTTCAAATTCAAAATGTCAAATTCAGTGTCTAACTTGTGACTATTTTCCAGTATGGAACACATTTGCTAACATAACTTTAGGCTCATCTAAGAAAAGCACTGGCACATCTACACAGCAAAACTATGTAGATCATTTGTCCAAATGTTGATGCTAATTGTACATAATCATAAATTGCACATTATGTCTCCAGTAAACCTGCTACCTTTGATATACCAAAGCATAAATCTACTCACACAATATTAAAGTAATTGTAAAAGTGTTGACAATGAGCCTGCTCTTAAAGTAAACGACACACCATAACAGTTTGGACAGGAGCAGATGGGACCGTCCCGAGCACGTCTGAGCTTTTAGGGAAACATGATCCTGCCCGAGGGGAGGGCATCTGAGTGTGTGTGGGGCAGGGATGAGGGAGAGACATGGAGAGAGACAGCGAGAGAAAGAGAGAGAGAGTGAAAGCGAGAGAAGGATAGAGAGAAAAAGGGAGCGAGGTGGAGGACTAGATTGGATTTGGTCCAGCTCTGCCCCACAGCACTTTGGATATGACTAATATTCATCAGTTCAATAATCGTTTCCAAAATTCAAAAGGGTCAGAAGGAGAATAAAGAGGAGTGTAGTTAAAAATACAATGCTGGCACCATTTTGAACCTCCGGCTCATTATTAGTCAAAGAAAAGAAAAAAATATGTATGATTTAAAAAGAAGCAACAGAACCTGCCAAATGTAATGCGCCCTTTCAACCCGCGATTTTAAGAAAGGCACAAGATTAACTGTGCATAGTAGAAAGTGAATGGAAAATATATGAATGCAGTATAGAAAATGCAAATACTTATAATTTTAGCATTGTTAAGGTCAGTTCCACATATATAAGAAGGCCTTGGGTTAAATTGCATATGAAATTGTCCTTTATACATAGCATATCCTTCACTATAGATTCTATAGATTTTATGTTTAAGTTGAACTATGTAACTTGCTGGAGGAGGGCCTACAGCCTACTTATTTCCATAGAAATGTAACTGATTTGCCAACAATGTTCCTAAACCTATCTACCTCCATGGAGACAAATCACACAGGTCAGGTCTGTGGAGAGGCGAGACACCTGCTATTGAATAAATGCGTGATAGAGGCTAAATGCCGTAGTGCGAAACATTAGAGGAAAATTAATAACATCTCCATGGAGACAAGAAGGTAGTAAACCCTGAATTATACTGCATGTATATTTAGTAATCAAATGTTACTTACTTACTCTTACTTTCATCCCCTTGGTTAGGTTTTTGCCCTATAGATCATCTAAAGGTCCTGTATTACTCTAAAGACAAAACACAACTCCAAGTATGTTTTTGATGAGAAAACAAAATTATAACATAGAATGGAAATATGGGCCCTTTAAATCAAAAGCCCAATGTATGAGAAATATTCAAAGCAATGAAAAACAGAGCAAAAGTAACAGAAATAATTCAAGACATATAAAGACCCCATTTTGTCATCTCCCCAACAAAACAGGAGTCTGAAATGTCCCTGGTCCATTACATTGAGGCATGTGTGTATGTGTGTTCTAAGTGAATACAGTTAGACTAAATCGTGGGTAATGTGAATATTGGCCTTCTAAATGCTCGGACCGACTTAGAGCGAGGCACTAAATGAGGCAAATGAATAAAACATCTCCTCTCGGTATGAGCCTCACAAACACACACAAACAGGAGAAAGTGTGGAGAACCGTGACATTAAGTCGATGATATGAATAATTCCCAGAAGCCCTCATCTCCGAGCCACCGATGACCTTTCACACAGGAAGTAATAGTAAGACCGAGAGGCTGGAGTCACAGTTTTTGGAAAGAAAGAAGAGGTGTGTGTCCATTAAGCTTTCACTAATGTTTAAAATCTATATGTTCATCATTATACTAGTACAGCATTGTCTCATAATGAAATGATGCACCGTATAGTTTGATGAATTATTTCTTATCTTCATGAAATAAACATGAACAATTGAATCATAAAGTGGGGTATTTTATTGAGGCCAAAGTAAGATAAAACTGTCTTGATCTATGGGCGCGTTCACACTTACTGAGTGGTGGTTTGATCCAAGTTTAGACGCGATGTCTGTTTTGGGCCTGTTTCTGTTAGTCCTGGTCTGTTCCAAGATTAGTTCAGACCCAGAGTTTAGTCCCAGTTTGAATGCAGTATGTAAAAGTGTTAATGCACCGAAAGATACACTGTAAAAGTCTAAGCATACACCATAAATTTAAAAAAAGCTACAAATGCATAAAATGAAATAATAATAAAGCCATATGCAACACTCTACACTGTAAATTTATCTGATCTGGCCAAGATTTCAAAACATATATCAGGTTTTTCATCTTCTTTTCAGATTACTAGTTCTGAGACTGCTTAATTCTAGTCTAAAGTAGTTTATTTTAAGATAGCTTATCAAGTAAAATTATCTTTGTGTATGGACTGATAATTTCAGTACTTTTAAGTAATTTTCTGATAGATTTAATTGTTTATATCTTAAATTTTGGCCAAGCCTTTTTGCAGTGTACAGCTCAGATCTTATCATATTACAACAAAAATACCCAATCTCCCACTTTTACTTTTAAAAATAAATATTAAAACATGACAACTATTAAAACCTAGCTTTCATATACCTAATATACCAATATGGAAATGATTGGCTAACAGTTAACAGCTGATTAACAGTTGAAATAATGGTAGGAATTGTCTTTTTGTTTATCGGTGCGACTGCATGACAGCTGAAACTCTGTCATACAGGTTGGCACGGAGATATTTTGGTAACTGGGACAAGAGAAGGATGGAAACAGAGGAGAGAAAGAAAGAAAGAGGAAGACAAAGAGTGGAGAGATGAAGAGATCGTTTAAAATACCCCTCCCTCCCTCGCACCCTCGCGCTCACACAGACACCCCGCCCCGTCTGTCCCGTGTGAGTGACAGGCCCCTCCCCCCCTCGCCCCTCGCTGATTGACAGGACTACCCAGACGCCGGCTCTTATCCCGGTAAAACAAACCCGTCCTCCTTCTCTATCGGCTGCACTCCTCCCTCTCACGCTCTCATCTGATCCCACTTCACACTGCTCGCAGAAGGGGAGGGGGGAGAGGGATATCAATAATACAATGACAAGCTATGAATCATGCCTCCTTTTTATGATCTTTTTTTCTATTGACGTTTGATAAATAATAATAATAGGGAAAATAAGTTGCAAATGTCTCACTACAATCGGCTCACTATAATGTTGTATAAGGCAAACAGAATCTATGACTATAAAACAGATGCTTAAATAGTCAGACTTGATGCAAACTTTAAAGCTCTGAGCAAATATAAATTGTAGAGCTTAAAATCATCCACTGTCAGAAATAGGATAAAACTCTTTAAAAAATGAAAAGTCTAATCATGTTTTCGTATGAATTAAAGGGATTGCGTGATATTTTGCACAAACTTCAAACAGTCCTATTCTCAGGTTGCGTCTTCACCTCTCACTTCCTCTTTCCTCTGCCCCTCGGTGCGTCTTCCTGAAGTATTGACCCCTCTTGACCCCAGGGACTACGCTTCTACACATGCATGTTGGGCTTTCATGCTTTTTAGGGACATTACGTCGACTTACATCAGTTCAAACGGGTCCTAACCTTAACCATAATTACTTACTTATTTACTTCGCACAGTCAAAACTTAAACTCTTAACTTACTTCTCCCATATTAACTTGCACGTTCTTTGATCTAATATTGAAGGATTTAGCAGGAAACTCATTTTAGTCATCTGCATGTAGATTTTAGTCCCTACAATGCGATAAATAACTGCCTTGACACACATTGGGGCTCCCCTTAAGCCCCGCAGGCTTCTGGGGGCCGCTGCGTCACACGGGGGCCTCCCAGTTTGGACCTCGCTCTCAAACGCACACACACACACGCACACGCATTTAACACAGTGTAACAGCCTGAGACCATTACACTAATAAGAGGGGGCTAAAGAGACAGCGGGCCGAGCAGCGAGGCAGGTCAGCCCCAGGGCCACTGCACGAGGAGGCAGAGAAGGAGAGAAAGCAGAAAGTTAATTGACTTGAAATGAGCGATGATACTATAATTGCTTTCAAACCAGATTTATAAAGTCATGATGTGGCGAACAGTGGCACAGTGGCACAGTGGTTAGCTTTTCAGTAAGGAAGCTGTGGGTTCCGTTCTCATTCCATTCCAGGAATTGATTCGGTTTGACGCACTGAGTTTCCCGTCCCTTTGCTCTCCGCATTAAGTCACTCCCCCTTCAGAGCGCTATCTTGAAACAATGCGTCAATAAAACTACTGGCAAGTTTGTCAAGTTGTTGTGTACAGTTTGGTGTCACGTTTTTGCATATTTATATAGAATTGTTACGTGGGAGCTTGGGTTAAGTAGGCTCGTGGTCTGAGCACTGCACAGAATCTAACTGTAGATCGCTAAACTACTCAAACATGCATGGATGACATTTAAAACTACTTCAGGCATGTTTTTCGTGAGGGAACAATATTATAACATGGTAAAAACAAAGGAAAAATCTATTTAGTTAACCCTTTGTATCATATTTTCCAAGGTAAAGTCTGTGAAAATAATCCCTAGAATTTTTTTTTAGATATTTCTTGATGTTCTTGATGTACAAAAGTTGCCCCTTACTGCCATGCGCAAAACTTTTTCACTCAATCATCCAAAAGACAGAAACAATCTATTTCAAATTGTGAAAATGATACAAGTTTTCAATCCAAAGTCACATTCCACATTTCCAGAGAGCGCAGAAAAATAAAATGACTAAATTTGATTTGTGACAGCTCGATTTGAAATATCCAGCGGTGAGACAACGTTTGAGAAAAGACACAGGCACAGGAGTGGTTGAGTGGCAGCCCGGGACGACGGAGGAGAGAGGAGGAGGCAGGAGCAGGCAGGAGCAGACAGGAGCAGTGCACAGCCTCTTTAGGAGTCAAGCAGGCGTATGATTGGATATTGCTGCATCTTGTTAACCCTATATTAACCCCGAGGGGCAGAGCGGCAGTGTTTTTAGACGACAATATGGATTAACTGGGCCACACAGGTTCGGGGCGTGAGGGCGGTCTGTCATTCACAAACACGCGGAGATACACTGAAGGACTTAAGTACAGCCAGAGTCAAACTATGAGCTGTCAATCACGGTAAAAACACTTAACGGAACTGCAAATGGACAGGCTAGCATCACTTCTCACCTCCATGTACCACAAGTGAAAGCAGCTCAGGGCCATTCAAATGTACACAGTAGACCATGATGGGGAGAGGAGGGGGGGCATGGAAAGAGCACAAAGTCTGATTGGTTGAAAAAGAATGGCCAGATGTAGTTTGGTCATTTGTAGTACGTTACCTAGATATACACATATTTAACAACTTCTTCAATCAGTTATGCAGGATCATAATTGTGTCCAAACCAAATCTTAAAGGTGCATTGTGTAACTTTTCCGGTGGAGGGCCCGTCAAATACTTTTCTCCATGAGATTTTATCTCTTCGTCTGGAATGTTTAACACTATTAAACTTTTCTATCTTCATGGAGACCACACCAGACCAAGTTACAGATCAGATTTGTGGAGAGCAAAACTGCTCACGATCACAAAGCCTGTTTAACTAGGTATTATTGAGCTGTAACAGCCCCTGTAATTGAATAAATACAAAGCAGTGCTTTTAAATGTCATACTGTGTGACATTCCAGGCAGAGAAATGACATATCCATAGAAACAGCAGGTGATGCACCCCAAACCAAAAAGTTACAAAATCAAATTCTCAAATTAAGTATTGTTATTGTGTACCCCCATTGAAAAAATTGAGTAAAGCCATTTTATTTCAAGGGGTACTATGTAACCTTTCTTGCGGAGGTGTTAGTGGTGTTGCTTGGAGAGTTCACAGTATGGCATTAAACATATCTCAAACAGAAAAGACACTGTTCTACCATATTATGTCATGTGGTAATACTGGAAGTGCTCCACAGTGTTTTTAAATTCCATACACCTTTCCTAGAGTCATTTGGATAATTCCAGCCCTGAAATTGTCCATCTCTATTGAACTAAAGATAAAAGCCAGGTAGCTGTCAAATTGAAACTGACATTACATGACATCACGAGGTGGAGGAGAACATTTTGAGCTTGTGAGATGTAGACAGGCTTACTAAAAAATATGTGAATGAAACAAAACCCAACTTAAGGCATGTTTCTGGTGAGGTAACAACATTATAACATTGCCAAAAGATTCAATTTTGCGTAATATAGGACCTTTAATTTCGAGCTACTGTATCTATCTCTACACAACAACAAAGTGCTACAAGTGAAAACCTAAGCACACGCGTCATCATCAAAGTGAAGTTGTGTCGCCGTATTTCCTGATACAACAGTAGGAAATGTTGGAGTTCAGGCGACATTTTACAGCTCCATAAATTAATCCCATGTGGTTTGTCTTGATTTAAGTGGACTCTACTGTAAACACTCCAGTACAAGAGACACAGTAAACAGCCAGTGACAACTTCAAGCCTTTATTTGTCCACTTTTCCACATGTGCAGCCTGCTCACATCCAGATGTTCCACTCAGGGCCGTGACAACAGGAAGTGTCCCACGGTATCCACGGTAACCCCGACATTCCTTCCTGCCCGGGTCACCTGACTTCTCCCACAATTCACATCACTGCTACTGAGTTTAAAAACATGAATCATCAAAGACTTAATGCAGGCTGTTTACAAGAGGTTAATCCGATAGTTTTTAAGATGCAGGATGCAGGATGCAGTAGGACGAGAGAGTTTGAGAAAAGTATATGAAGTAGCTCAGGGTTTTATCAATTATATTCTTCTTTTCTGATAATTATGATGATCAAAGGCTCATTAGAGATTTTAGTTTTCTATAAATCGACTAGTCAAATTATTATTTCTATTTTCTACACCGAGAATATATACTATACATACATTTAAAATTTTTGGTTGGGGGTTTGTTACTTCTTTGTTTCTACGGATATGTCCCTGCTCTGCCGGGAATGTTTCACAGTATGACTTTTAACTGCCTTGCCTTATATTTATTCAATTACATGTGGTTTAAAAGCTCCAAAATACATAGAAAAAGAGGAATTCTGACTGTAAATGAGGTTGCCTGACCACAGATCTGACCTGTGGCTTGGTCTGGTTTGGATTCCATGGAGATAGATGAGTTTTATTTTTGCAATTTTTTAATGGGTTTATTTCTGCAAGTACCAAAAAACCAAAAAATGTGTTATTTTGTTTGCGTTTACCTAAAAGGCAACATACTGTTGCTTTAAATGACCCCAGCTCTTATTTTCCGATGCTTCTTCTGTCAGTTTTGTGTCTGACCTCAGCTATTCTTCCCCCCTCTATTGGCGCGGCCCAGGTAACAACAGCCAGTGTCCACTCCCCATTCACACACAGTGCTCCCGGCCTGCTTCTATAATGGTGTGTAAGGGGAGACGTCTGAGACCGCCGACACACACACAAGGATGAGGTTTAAAGAGACCCTCCCCCATACACAATAATGCACAATAATACACAATAACCCTAACCTGTCCATCAGCACAGCCCTTCCACTCGCTGCCTTTGACTCCCCCATCAAAGCTCCTTTTAAGACACAAACGTTTATCCGCTTCATAAAAATTCCCTCTAAACAACAAAATAAAAAGAAAAACAGCAGAGTGCTTCGAGCTAAAAATGGGATCTACAGGCTTTGAATTGAAAATGATTTTGAGAAAAGTCCTGGTTACATATTATCAAAAAAGACAGAGCTATGCGTATATGTCTATAGGTCAAAGTCAAAGTAATTGGATTTGATAGTGTACAAAATAAAAGCATTCTAGTGTTTGACATCTTGGAAGACAACACAATAAAGTTTTAGCAGAGCTCTTTAAGGTCCAGCAAAGACACAACACAAATCCCTTTCAAGAACTGGCTGTCATGTCTCCGTCCAATCACTGCTTTTGCACTGATAACCCTGATCCAACTATTCAGAGACTTAGTTTGTATAAAGTCTGCAATGGTTTTGAAAAGGTCAAAAACGAACTAGAATTTGGCAAAAACAAGACTCAAATTTAAGTATCAAAAATCAACATCATATTTTCACAGCAGTTCATGGAAAGTTACATCTTACCTTCAAATTGTTTTAGATGGAAACCCACAGATAATTTTGCTTTTTCATTCAAATGTGTGTATTTCACAATTTTTACTTGATTAACTTAAAATTTGCTTAATTCACGAAAGGACTTGTATTGTTGGTTATCATGTTTGACACCTACTAAAATATTCCCCTGATAATTAGATTAGCCGACATTTGTGCAATCTATCAGAATGGGTGATATGACGTGTGTCCAATTTCTTCAGTTAAAAAGGTTCATATTTCATAATAATTCTCCACATACCTGTAGTACCTCTGACCTCCAAGGAACCAAATCATTTTTTCACAAATCATTAGTTATTCTGCATGTTTTTTGTACTTTATTTTGTTAAAATGACCGTCCACCCTTAACTGCGGATTTCTATACTTATTTAAAATGACTCTAAATCTAATCAGATTTATTTTCTTTCTTTTCTGGCATATTTTTTATTGCAAGATATTTAACTCCTAATATTCAAACAAATACTAAGTGTGTCCATTTTTTCAGACAGCATGTTTCAAATATCAATATCATACTCCTATTTCTCAGAACTTAGATTAACATCCCAACCATGTTTTAGAAAATAAAACAATTTTAAGGTTCTTCTCGGTCACACCACATGACATATTTTGAGGTCGTAGTCAATTCATGTACAAAAACACTTGTAAATATTTGAAAAAGTTCAATAAAAACTAAATTTAAATATTTGCCTGTTGAAAGTCCTATATAAATGCCTTGGTTGTGGTTCAAGTTTTGCACAAAATGTGATTGAATTGTAGCTTTTCAACACTACAATCTATATAGTTTTAAGGTGCAATAAATTGTGTATTTAAATTTTTGATATCATCTTGTAGCTGATGAGTTCCTAATTTGCTGTATAGTAGTCCGATTTACAACCATTTGAAAATATCTCCTTTTACAGAGTGATAGTGAAATTCTTGGTTTGAGCTGAATTGATTATTTCAGTGGATGTGATGACAGTGATAGCATCAGCACTTTCTCTCCTCCATCTCTCTCTTTCTCTCTCTCCATCACACGCTGCTATTCGTCGCTCACAAAGGGTTAAAACAACTGCCAAGACCAAATCAGATTAAAATGAGGCTGGATCTCGTTTCACTTTTTTCTCATGACCCATTTTTCTGTGTCGCTGCTGAGGAGACAAGAGAGGAGCAGGAGGAGGAGCAGAGCCACACAACTCACAACACGAACGCACAACTCACAACACGAACGCACAACTCACAACACCAACGCACAACTCACAACACGAACGCACAACACAAACGCACAACTCTGAACACGAACTCATGAGTGTTTCTGTTCACAGATCTGAGCCAGGACAAGTACACAGGTAACACACACACACACACACACACAGGTAACAGGGCTTTGTACGGGGGATTACATAGGAAACACTTCAGGCAAGCAGATGATCAATACAAGTAATAATGTTAAAAAAAAACAAAAACAACTATATATTTGGTTAGATTTGTGCCGTCAAGTCAAGTCAATTTTGATATAAAGGAAATTGCTTGATACTAGATACTGATTTTTATACCACAATTATACTTGAAAACACTTAACTACACATATGCAGTCTAGTTATACTGCTGTTCTAATGATCAGGACCACTACAAAACTATTGAGGAAAGCTCAAGCTGTCTTACAAAGTCCTGAAAAATTATACTGAACACAGCAAAGCTATTGTTAAATTTATCTGTTAGATCTGTAGCGGCTAAGAGTTTGTGTTAAACTAATGACTAATGTAAGTATAAGGCCTTATCTTATCTTGGGTCTAACTATCAAGACCAGACATTTTTGGGGCCACAGTGGCTGAAGAAATCTTTCTCTCAAAATCACTATAAAAAACACATCAAAAACCATCAAATGTATCAGAACAATGTATCTAATAAAAAGTCCTGTATTATGAAGGCACAGTGCTTTACTGCTTGCTGAAATAGGCGAGCGAGAGAGTTCTTGAGAGGGAGACGGATTAAATGCTCATAATGCAAATATGTGCCAATGAAATAAAACACTGACGGTAGTACAACATTATAGCATAGTTAAAAGCTCAAATAAAAGCAGATTTCACATGATGTTATTGGGGTTTTGAAGCTGTACTACTGAACTTTCCTGCTGGAAGGTCTGCCACCTGCTTGTCTCCAAGGAGATGTTCTGGATTGGGCGACATTAGCTCAGTTGGTAGAGCTTTTGTCTGATCTGAAAGTTGACGGTTCGAAACCCACTCTTACATAAAAACAAACTGGTTATAAAGTCAGATCCAGTGACCCACAAGTTGGCATGGCTCCCACACATGAATGAATGCTGTTGTTGTGTCCCTGGGCAAGACACTTAACTCACATTTGCTAGTGTCTGCATGAATGTGAGTGTGAACAGTTGAATGTTTCTGAATGTATTTAGTGCTTCGATTGCCTTGAAGGAAAAGTGCTATATAAAAATAAAACTGTGAATGCAGATGACTACTATAGGGTACGATACAGGTCAGATCTGTGGAGAGGGGACCCTGCATTTCTGAGGATACAAAAATGCAAACATCTGCAACTTAGACAGACACCTGTGGAACCTTCATTGAGACAAGCAGGCCCTCATCTGGAAAAGGCCCTGTAAATCCATTCTCCTGTTGTTCCCCATACTGAATCATTGTGTTCTTGTGAGTGCAGCAGGCGTATACAGTGGCTGGCTCCGTACCTGTCGATGATAACTGGGTCTGAAGGCGTCTCATTACGGTTTCCACAGCTCTTCTTGTCACAGCAGCGACTACAGCAGACACGACAGAGAAGAAGAAGAAACACGGGGCACAGTTAGACAAGGATAATAGACAGCGCATAATGTGGAGGTTCAAATTCCGCTGCTTAAATGCGAGAGAGGTGTTTTATCTGCGCTGATGTGGGGCGCACAGCCAAATTCACAGCCATTGATCAAAACTGTTGAGGTTTTAGTGAGGGAGTGTGCTGTGCCAGGCGGCGTGACAGCTCGGGTAAAAATAGATTTGTACGACACCGAAAGTGAAGTGATCGGCACTTAAGGAAGAAGTCGCCAGCTGCTCAGGTGAGTTATGGACCAAAACTTGAAATTAAGATGTAATGAGGTGAAAGACGTATCAACAGGAGATACTTAATCATCTAGAAGTACAGTTGAGGTTGGTTTTAGGTTCATCAGGTAGAGATGTCAAGACTTTTTAGTTAATTGATAATGACTGAACTAAAATATTATCCTGGGAAGTACTGATGCAAAATAAATAAGTTGCTGATTATATAAAGTTGGTCACATATCAGAAGAACTTTAATAATCGTATTGTTTTTTGCTAAATCTGTTTATCTTTATGTAAGATTAAAGTGTTTGTAGATGGTCCCAACTTACACACTACTTGGAATGTAACAAATACCAGAAATATCGCACCGTCAAACTTCTCACAATAATACTGTGGGAAGTCACAATATATCAAATTATATTAATTTGCTTAAATTCAATGCAAACGATCAGTGTAGACTATATGAAGAAATAACTGTTAGTAGGTACTTTGAAATCTTAATTCTATGGATAACCAAAGGCTTGTCATGGCATTTTAAAAGGAAAAAGTTGTATATTCACATATTTATCATCATATTCATCACATTCATCATACTCATCATATTTGTTAACCTCCACCAAGTATCGCAATAAATATCGTACAATGAAATGCAAAAAATATTGCACTGAGATTTTGATATCATTGAATCCCTATTGCGCACTACAGTTACTTGATCAGTGAAGTGTCATGCCCAAAGACACTGGGAAATTCATTTAAATGTACTTTTATGTCTTACTCTTATAAAAAATAGTGTCCATGTGACCACTGTTGAAAGCGTCTACATTTTACTCTTACAGTGTAACAAAATAAAGTGAAATAAAACAGAAGTAGGGGGAGAGTTTTAGCAGTGCTGATTTTTTTTAGCATCTACGTGTGAAAGGTTTTTGTGGATACTACAGATCAAGGAACAAAACAGCAGCACATTTTCTTTTAACTCACATTGTCTGCAAAAATCTTACTGCGAATCCTGCACTTTTCTTTTACAGTAGAGTTTATCGTCTTTGGACAAAAGATACAGCATCAGTGAAAGTACCTTGTGGTGTTTTTAGACTGTCAAAATGAGGCGCCTAAAGACATGGTTTGTTATGAAGAATGGTGAGAAATATTACTAAACGTCTTGGTCCCGATGGTACCTCTGAAACTGTCAGGTTCGATAGAAGGCAGAGCGAGTGGGAAACCTGAAACAGCCCCAGGCCTTTGACAAGAGAGGGGTGGGATTCACAAAGACATACTGTACACGTGAGCAGCACTGTGTAGTCCTGAGTATAAGTAGTCTAGTCCAGTTATATTCCTGGTTATTCCATAATTTAAGTGCCTTGTGTTTATGCCTTGTGTTTCGTTATTGTTTTAAAGTCGTATATTGCACAAAATGGACTCTTGTGAGCTTTAAGCCACAGCATAATTTTGTTACCTCATCAAAAACATACCTGAAGTTGTATTTTGTTTCATTCACACTTATGAGTAACACTTAATTATTAGTCAGTCTGCATCTCCAAAGCTCAAAATGCTCCGTTTCATCTTGTGATGTAATGAAGCTGTAGTTTTAGTTTTAGTTATCACCTACACAAGATTTGCAATTCCAGAATGCATAATAATAAAATAAATATAGATATGTAGTTTTGTGGTTATATGTGTTTTTTTGTGACATGTGTGAATGAGAAAAACACAACTATAAGTATGTTTATGATGAGAAAACATTATAACATAGATCAGAAAATAGCATAACACGGGATCTTTAAGTATAGTTTAAGTAAAATTCGATTGTGGTCCTAATTTAGTCCTGCTGAGACCAAAAGCTGCTATGTCAATATGGAGATTAACAGAAGCAGCCCACTTCAGAAAATAAATTCCACATTCATTTCCCACAGATTTTTCAAAAAATATTCAATTGTCAAATTCAACTAAAGGCATGGCGGTCGGAGACTAAACAACCCCAGAACCAGATCTCATCATAACATAAATATTTTCATCCATTCATAACTTGTGTACAGTTGAATTTCGGTGATTGCTGCAGTTTCCTTCTAAACTCTATTATTCTTTCAAGGTGTCGGATGTTTTACTTATGGAATTATAGCAAGATACTATGATAATATGAAATATGGATAATATGGAACAAAGAATTTTATTTCATTTTTACATACTTTTTTTCAATATTGTGCATCTTTAGACACATGCACCTAAAATCTTCACACGAGTACAAGTTTGTCAAAAGCCTTTCTTGTTCACATCAATTATGTATAACAGTAAGCAGCAGTGAGCGTTGTAGCGTGGGTGGAGGAGAAAGCTACAACACAGAGG
>KN491248.1:0-42976 GCA_000787155.1 Scartelaos histophorus | reverse complement strand
AGAGGTAGGAAGGGAGAGAGAGAGAGAAAGAGGAAGAGAGGGAGAGAGAGAAGGGGGTGGAGAGAGGAAGAGAGGGGAGGCGGCTCGTGTTTCCCAGTGTCACAGATGGTGCAAAAAGAAAGACACAGATATGTTACACCAAAAGCATTGTCTCCTCTGTCTCCAACCAAGCTCCACTTTGGCCTGGGTTCCCTCACATTTCCTCTCCGTGAACTAGGTCACTAAAACTAACACCAGCTGTGTAACTTTACAAATGATTTAGAAAATAAGTTGTCAATATATACAGTAACATTAGTATTAGTAAGTAATACTTGGACTTGAAGGAGTTCAGATTCTATGTTGCTCTTAAAGTCCTACTTAAGTCTTGGTTTAGTCCAGATGTTTTCTACTTTGTTCGTTCTAATCCCAAAATAAAATGCATTATAATTGAGATTCATGATTGCATTGTGTAACCTGTTCTCGTGGAGGGCCCGTCAAATGTTTTTCTCCATGAAAATGTTATTTCTTTGTCTGGAATGTTTCACAGTATGACATTAAACCTTTCTATCTTCATTGAGACCAAATCAGACCAAACAGCAGGTCACATCTGTGGAGTGGCAACACTGCTTACAGTTAGAATGGCAATTTTGCTGGGTTATTTTGAGTTATAAACCCGCCAGTAATAGAATAAATGAAAGGTATATCTGATTAATTTCATACTGTGGAACACTCCGAGCAGAGCAATGATATTTTCATAGAAAAAGAAGTTGACTGACCTCCGACTGTAAAGTTACACAGTGCACTTTTAGGATATGCTTGGATCTTTTTTCTGAGAGGTGAGTAGTCAGTTTGGTGTCAAATGGCAAAGATTAAAAGTCTGTATTGTTTGGGTTTAGCAAATTAACATGAAAGACAATTTAAAAGCCAATGAAAAGGGGAAATATATCTCTCTATGAGTTGCCAGGATAGACCAACGACGCAAACATATATTGCAATGTTTTCAATACCAGTTCAGCAAATTTATGTATATTTGTTTCCCTCAGTCAACGCCTTGCACTAGCCTTGACTGGTCCTCTGTGACTGGATTAGAGCAGAGAAAAGCTAGTGTGTAGATTGGGGGTGAGCAGTAGATGGATAGATGGTGTGGATGGTGTAAGTGGCTGGGGAGAGATGACGGTAATGTAGCACTTATTGCAGTGGATCTCGGTGATCTAATCATGACCCCCTCCTCCTCCTCCTGCACACACCCTCCGCTCTCAGAACGCACTCAGACAATAGAGACTCAACAGTTCAGATGGAGACGCTTTCAACCGAGGGGGAAGACTGGAACATATGTGGGTTTATCTAATATGTTCATAAAACTCATAATAACCTGATTTTGATATGAAAAGAGGCTTGATATTCTGATACCATTAAGATAATGGAAACTATTTTTTAGTCTTTTTGAAAACAATAGAGCAATGTCTTTGTTATAACAATGTGATCTTCTACAGTTTATAATACAGATCAAGACATTTTTTTCATTTCATTTTTCATTAGTTTGTCAGCATCAATTGTTCTAATGAGTATCTAGTTTCTAGTTTTAATAACAACTCTTATTTGAGTATCATTTTCACCCTCAGCATCAATAAACAGATGTTGCAGAACATAAAGTAAAGAAAAAGAAAAATCTATATAGGTTCTAGGGCTACTTAATATTGCTGCCTATTATTTGAAACAATGATTTATGTTGTCAAGAGTTGCCCTTTAGGGGGAAGTCTAGACGTGTTTTGTGATTCCTGTTTAAAAGTTACTGTAGACTAGAGTTGGCTTTGTTCCAGGCTTTACAGGGTTCCCATTTCATTCAGAAGAGAATTAAATTAATATTTTTTTAAGATATGATAAGATATTTATTACACACTTGTATTCATTTTTATACCAACTCTATATTTTGGGGGGGCTGTGTTTGTTAATGTGGTTGAAGGTTAAATCACTGAGTGAAATGGACTGTGGGAAATGTTTATTCAGCTCTTGCGACAAAACATGCTAACACTTATGAATACACTTATGAAGCTTTATTGCGGCAAATGTCTGTTTAGATAAACCTAAAGAACATACCATGCACTAAGCTGTATGGCGTTTACTATGGGCATATAAATGTGGGATTTTTGTTAGTACAAGTAAAGTGGAAACATGATCAGGACCACAGAAGGCCTGGGTGGGGTCTCAGGGGAGCTACGTTTGTGCATTATCTAAACAGCTTTCGAGAGCATGAGAAGGAAGAATGAGGAAAGCTACATCCAAAAACACACCAGGGTTATTTTCACTATCTGAGGTCTCAGGCAAAGGGGACCAAGCTGTGGTTTAGGAGGGATTTTGTCAGTGTCACCTCTGTTTTTGTCGTCTTTTAAGTTTTTGTAGATTAGCTCACCTTTAGTGATGGTTTAGTCCTACTTTACCAGAAACCACCCCTGTAGTTTCAGACACAGCCATTTCAGTTTGTCCAGGTTTAGGACTGTCACAAAGGCTTGGTCAAAAATGCATGAATATCTAACTTGTATGAGCTACTGTATATATCCCGTGAAACTAAATAAAGCAGTTCTGGCACAGGACCAAAAAGGGTCTAAATCAGATCTAGTTCACCACTCTTGAATTAAGATTAAGGCTTGAATGTGCAGAATATAGGAATCATGCCTTTAGTATCATATAGAAATTGGAGTTTTCTGGACACTGAAACCTTACTGTTACTGCCTGTAATAAGTAATAATTTAACAATAATATAATTTTTGTTTCTATAAAAACATAAGTAAATAAAAATGTCTTTAAAAAAAGTTGGATCAGCTAACAGTGAAGAGAGTGAAATCACAGCTGGCCATAGTTCCCCTCTTTATGGTATGAAGCCCTCCTGATCCGTCTGGAGGCATAGGCCAGTGCAGTGGTGGCAGATTGGCTGGGAGCATATGGCTAATAGCAGCCCCCTGACAATGAACCACACTGATTAATGGACGCTTGGCTTTTTCTGCGTCTCTGGTGTATATGTCTGTTTGGGTCTACCCTGTGTGTAGTTGTGTGTGGTTGTGTGTTTGTGCAAGAGGCCCCGAGCGCCGCATCAGCAGGAGAAAACAGCCTTAAGTTTGACCTCAGTGGATGCTATGGAAAAGCTACTGTTTAGGAAGGCTTGCCACAGTAGGAAATGCTTGCAAATATATACCATGGTACGTTTTCTAGCTTTATGCAAAACACTTTACCCATGTTCACAAATCATTCCTTACAAGATGAATAACTATAACTTAACAGTAAAACTTCTGGAGAAATACAATTACTTATAAATTCTCCGTAAATCGAATCAGAATTTCAATACAGCGCAGTGGTGGAAGCGGCTTGCTCAAGTCGCTGTGGTATAAAATATTATTGGTGCTGATTCTAGGCCTTAAATCCCTGCTTGTGCATATAGATGAACCCCGATTTATATTGTTATAGTTAAAGTTGTTCGGCGACAAGGTCAGGGAATAAGAACAACTTAATTCATGTGCTAAATTTGAATTTTTATCACTGCGTTGTGCGTGCGTGTGCATTTGTGAGTGTGTCCGTGCATATGTCTCTGTATGTGCGTCTATTTGCGTAAAAAAGGCAACCCGGGATGCATATATTTTATAGTCAGATTGCTGGGGAAGGACCATTTGTTAGGCTTGAAACAACAGGAGGCTTGGGATTGACTAATGACTTCTTCTGTGTCCTAATTAACCAGGCGTCACACACATTGTATAGGATAGGTTGGGTAAAACGCCTCTATAAATAGTTGTTCCTCCCAACCTACTTCTCGGAGGAAAATTCATCTTTAGATTATAATTAAAGCGAGCACTCTGAAAGCTAAAACTCGTCTTCGTCAACAGCGCGTAGCTGTGTTGTGTGCGCGAACGTGTGGGGGGGGGGTTAACGAGGGTGACACTGTAAGGAATGCCTCCAGTCCAGCCCAATGATTTGTAGGACGTTTCTTCGGATGAATAAAGACTGTTGAGAGGAAAAGTAGGGATGGGCTAAATGAGAGAGTCGCAGCTCCGAGGATTCTAGTGTATTGTAGTGTTTAGACAGTTCGGTTCAGTTAGCCTAAGGTTGGACCAATAGCGATTTAAATGTTCTAAATGGAAGTATCTCTATGGACATTTATGTTATGATAATATGAAGCTTTCTGATGTTGGATCCCGAGCTCTGTGTTGTATTGTGTTGTATGTGGGTTTAAACAGTGTGTTTACCTGCACATGATCTCGTGTGTGAGCAGCACTCGGCACATCTCTGGGTTCTTGTCTTGGCCTTCGTACACGATGGGCTAAAGGAAAAAGAAACAACATACAGTTCAGATGTTGAGAGAAGGTTTGGAATCTTGTGCACGTTGATGGTGGTGATGTAATGTTCTTGGGCTTATGTTCATTACCCCTGCAAAAGTCATGGCAATGGCAATATAAGTGTTTTATGAAAACAATTAAAAAAACATTACAATATACCACAATACATAAAACAGCATCTATAAAGTATTGCATCCTCTGAGACTTTGGAACTCTGAAGCAACTTAAAAAATGATTTAAATAATGACTATATCATCTCAGACTGCTACCATTTCACAGACTTGATCTAAACTTACCTGACAACATCAACTTTAAAAACTACATAATGTACTTGTTACATAATTAGTAGCTTCACCAATCCTGGTAAACAGGAACTTGAACATAACAAGTATGAAATAAATGTATATGGCTTCACAGCCTCACACTCTGAAAGGTGACAGTCGTCAGCTGATAAGTCTTAATTAGTGTTTTTTGGGGAAAACTGTGCATATTTTGCAAATAACACCTTGGATTGACACTTATTGTGTCACATCACCTATAACATTTAGCACACCCTCCATAGCACATTATTTATTCATATATTCAGAAATTCATACAGCAGCATATGACATTGACAGTTCACTACTTTTTTCTTGAGAAAAACTTGATTGCATATTCAAATTATTTGGAGTATCTCTACCAGGTACTAAACATCAGCTAGAATTAGCTTCTTGTCTAAATCATGTTTGAATGATATGATGGGGGCAAATATGAAGGAGACAAGCAGAGGATCTCTCCAAACAAAGTTGCGAAGTTAAAAGTCAGATCTGATGAGAGGCAATCCTCACAGAAATGTACGTTTTAGCAACAAACAGAAAAACGTCTGAATAAATGCAAGACAGGTGTGGAACATTCTAAACAAAGCTATAATAGTTCCAGATTTATCAGCTATTGTGAATAGAAGTAGATTAGAAGAAGGTTTTGACTATTATTTGACTATGGTTTCAATAATTTGAGGTTAGAGCTTGACCCTCACAACCAGACGGTCCTGGGTTCGACTCCCAAACAGCACAGGCCCTTTCTGTGACCAAGTGTGAGCCCACTGCTTACCTCTCCTTCACCTACTACCATTATCTTGCATCCTCCTCTCTAAACCCCAGAGCTCAGCCAGCTCCGGTCTATCATTGAGTCGGAGCACACCCCCTCCATGTCTTTGGTCTATTCCCGGGCGTTTGAAGTGTCGCGCTGGATTCCAGAGCGTACGGACCACTCGGCTCTGAAAAAGTCGCTCCGTCCTTTCCAATCACATCACGTTTTTTCACTGCGCCATAAAGTCAACAGCGTTTTCAACATCACTCACCCTCCATACAAATTCATACTTCTCATTTGACTGATATGCTCTTAGAAACTGAATATAGAAAAGTGCATATTGCTGTATATTTTTAGCTCATTTGTTACTTATAATTAATGCAATTACAACTATTACAAGATGTCCATCACTATTACTACTATTACTACAACCACAAGTATACTTAAGTTATCTAGAAGTACCAACAGTATTTCTGCATGAATATTCAATTTTTTTACACTGCTGCCACTGTTAGACAAGCCAATCATGTAGAAACTACAAGTTAGAGTATAGTACAAATATGTCAAAATTTTCTTCACTAGAAAAATAGATAATGGGCATTTTATACTATATTTATACTAGTTTATACTATTTTATATAAACAGTGTTATCATTACTACAATTTCTCAATATGGCAAAAACATTTAATTGCAATTATTATTCCTTGCATTGCCTTCCTGAATATAATCAAGTTTTGTAATCAATGTCATTTTTACACAAAAATAAGTCATATTTTTCTTTCTTCCTCCAAAGTCTCAACTCTACTCCAAATCAGATGTTTTATGATACTGACACTGAAACCAATATTGATACTGACAGAGGATTGGCTGTAAACCTCTCAATTAGAAATGACTGAAACTCAACCTCAATCCTACCAATACTGCTAGTAAGGATCACAACTGACAAGTAGCAATGTTGTCCTGATATAGTACATTTCAAAACACATATAGCTTTATTTATAACCCTTTGCTGACACTTTAAGGCTGACCTATTTCTGCTATTGTGGCGTCAGTATTTTTTGTAATTTATTCACAAATCCACAAACAGAGAGAGCGAGCATTAGATGATTTTCTTATAATTCATATTTAAATTTTACTTCATTAATAACTTGTGTTTTTAACAAATGCAGTTGTATTGTCTGACCTAGTTGTGCGCACCAGTTAATCACATCAAAATAGTAAAAGAAAAGGTTGGCTCCCAAACATGCATTTATTAGACAGATTCATGCTGCTTTAACAAAGTGGGTTCAAATATATTACATTAATGAGGTGTTACATACTCAGCCTGGCAGACTTAGATGAACTACTCCAAATAAGTACTTAAGTAAAAATACTGCTATTTTATATTATTCTTCATTAGATAGTTACTACAAGATAAAGTGTTTTCAATACACGGTTGATTTAGTACTTATTAACACCAACTAGTATTACTCATATACTGGCAGGACTCTTAATATCTTCTGCTACCACTATTTCATCTGTGCCAATCAAAGTATGAGTTCTACGGACCGATTTGGGAAAAATATCTATTCTAATTGAGATTTTTCTAACAAGCACTGTGATTAAAAGAAATGCAATTTGTGTTTTAATAATATAATCTTGTTCACATTTTACACAACAACAAACAAACAACAAACAATTACAAGAATAACATATCAGAACGTGTTTGTACAAATCTAAACTACAGGGTTAGCAGTTTTTATGCAGAAATTGTATAAATAGCAGAGATACATAAATAGCATAGAAACTTCCAAAATAACCTATATATGCTAATTGCGTCCATTTGAATTGTGATTTTGATTCGATATTGATTAATCTTGTAACACTAGTCACACGAGAATTAAGTAGCCTCTATGGGGCCTAAACCCGCTAACCCAGTAATTTAGACATGTTCTGAAATGTGTGTGTGGATCTTCCCTTAGTTTAGCAGTAAACTTGAGCTTCCTCTCAGTGTGAATTCTCCTTTATGCGCACTGTGAACAGAATCTTGCTTTTAAAACACTAAAAATCCAATGGCGATACTTGAACTTTTTTGAACTGATATGTAAAAATAATCCTGATGTATATTTTGCACAACCAAACTGACTTGGCGCCTAAAGGCAAACATGTACACACCGGGGCCTTAAACACTGTGGTCCTCATTTGTTTGAACCACACAACATAAAGCAGTCATATAAAGCTTATGTAAAACCGCGATGTAAAGAGCCGCTCCGAGCTCCGAGCCATAGTGAAATAACAGTCCCATAACATATCTGTGGAATTGCAGTTGTTGTAGCCTGCAGCCTTTGATACTAATAGCTCCTCACTATGAGCAGGGGAATTGGAGCCCCATTGATTTCAGCGCTTTAGGCGTGTGTCAGTCATAATTTTCTGTGAATGAGCAGAAATTCTACTTTAACAAAATACACGCTGCAATGTTTTTAGACTTCTTTCCTATAAGGCTCTGGTGGTCCACCGCTCCAGGCTTCAATAAATGCAAGAGGAGTTAGAACTCAAGAAAAGTGGTAATGCTAAGCAGAAAACTAGTACTTCTGTAAAGGGACGGGTTGGCAAATAAGATGTTGCACAGAATCTAGGCTGTATTCACACTGTAAATGCGTGCAAGAAACTTCAGGGCTGGGCCGGATCATATTGCTCATGGTATACATTTGTTGGCTTTGGGGTGATATCAGATTTGAATATTTCGATACAATTTGCATATAGACGCTGCCGGTCGTTTTCCTCTTAGACAACAAGGTGGGCAGACATAAAAACTTACTTACTTACTTACTTACTTACTTACTTACTTACTTACTTGCTAACTTCCTAACTGTTATTAACTATAACTTAAAGAGCTGGAAACAGTTCAGCACTAATACAAACATGTTTGTCTATTGTCAGTGTATCAATATCACAAATTTAAACTTTTCCACCTACAGAGCAGGGAGCAGGCTAAAGTGGCACTGCCATTCTACACCCTCTTCCCCTCTCACCACACTACACTAGCATCTTCATAAACCACAACAACAAGTACCAAAGTCAAGTTAATTTTTGTCAAAAGACACAACAGCACTGATTAAACCATAAACGTTCTACACTACACAGCTTGATGGTAGTTGTCCCGGTACAGGTCACTTCCTCTCTGTTCAGGACACAGATTCACCATCAGTGTTATATAGATCTCCCTTTTCCTGTCTTTCTCACATTTTGTTGTTAAATTATTATGCAAAATAGTTTTGGGGGGGTTTGTACCATGCTGTAATGTTCCCTTATCAAAAATAAGCCAATGATTGTAAATGTCATCCATATATGTTTGAGTATTTTAGTAATCTCTCCCGTCCCTATTCAAATGTTCCTTAAGATTAGCTGTAAGACTCTGTACAAAGCCTTCTGCTCCCACATGACAATTCTCCATAAATATACAAAAACATGATACAAAACTGTACACAGCAACTAGACAAACCTGATGCCATCTGCAGTAGTTTCATTAGTGGGATATACACTTGTGGGATTGTGTTGTTATAGCACTCTGAAGGAGGAGTGATGCAGTAAGCAAAGGAAGGGGAGACTCACAGAATCAAAAACTATAGTGAAAAACATGTTAATATGTTTTTTCAATTGCAAATACAGCATTTATTTAATAGAAATAAAGGGTAACATGGTGATCTAAATGTTACTTGTTAGCAATTAATACCCCATCAAAGTAAAATACCCTCTCTCTAAAGTGAACCTTCCCACAGGAGCAGAACAGGTCTCCACACCTCCACTGGAGCTGAGCATTCATCTCCTGAACAGAATCAGGCTGAGGTCCTCCCAAAACCCACAGAAAGGCCACGGCTGTCACCTGATCGCATAACACAAACACAGCTTTGTACTCTTTGTCTAACAGTCACTTTAAGCTCCTATTGTGCCCCTATTGTCAAGCAGGGAGTCGAACCACCCAAAACAAAAAACAAAAAGGAACTGATACATCCATAAAGTCAGGTGCAAGGAACAGAAGTGGAAGAATTACTCCAAATATTGTACATCTGTAATGCGTTATCACTTAATAAGAAAGAACTAAATACATATACTTTACGCTATTAGTATTAAATGGTGACGTTAACTAGCTGATTGTACTACAAGGAGCTGCTACTACTAGTGGGATATATAACTCACAATACAATAGCAGTAGTGTAACTTATAGTGTAACTGCTCCTACTGCTATTGCTGCATGCATAGTAAATGTATTAATATAAACCAAATAAATCAATATTACTATTCTCATTACTACTTTCTAATACTTGCTCATAGTACTGTCTGTGAATACACTGTTACATACTTATTTGTGACTAATTTGTTGATTTTAATGAATTTTATTTTGGTTAAGCATGTTCTGTTTTCTTTAAATGTGTGTACATAGGTCTGTCACAATAATTACAGTATTGACTTATATGAAAACTGGAATAATATATATATTTTTGGTGGGGAGGGGAAGTGGGTAGTATTTATCGTAGATACTTTTTTTTAGCACTACTGAGGCTTTTTTTTGTCTGTACTACAGTATGATCTGAATGTTGAATAAATAACTTCTATGACCCATTCAAGAAACAAACTAAGTTTCATTCTGCTATTTATTTAATTTATTTATTTATTTATTTCAGTTTGTGTTTCTTAACCATATCATACATTTAGAAAATATATTTTTGTTGGAATAATTCTGCTTTATTGTGTCAGTGGCATAAATGAATTTCAGTATCGTCTATCGTGTTTATTTACCTCAGTAATATATCTCTTCAAAATTTGTTATTGTGACAGACCAATGTGTGCAGAATATAGTTTTGAGTTACTTCCTCTCATTGATCAATCAAAGCCATGAGATGCCAAACATATAGCACGTTTAAGGACATTTCTCAAGTAAAATTACAGCTTTACTATCCACCTGCGCTAAGGAAGCAGGTTACTGTTTGAACTCTGGCTATTAAGATGAATGAGGCCAGTGTTAATTTATCCAGCTCTGTGTCAGACTCTGTAATAGCTTCGCCCCCTTTAGCGTCTCTAAACTTAAGTTTCTCCCTTGGCTGTGTCCTCTTTCCCAACTTAAACTATCTGGATCCACAGAATGACACCAAGAGTAATTTCAGAATAATATTTAGTCCGGGCCAGTTTGACGAGCTCTTGTTAAAAGTGGGTCCCAGCGTACGTTTTCTTGGGTGTTTCATCAAATTGTCACTTAGGCGGCTGCGCTCTATTCCTTTCATCATTTATTTACTGTCTCCTAGCTCCTCTCCTCTGCTCTTCTCCTTGCTTCTTTGAAGCGGTGTGACATGCGCGGCGTGTAAACAAGGCGGCGTTAAGCAGGGAACACACTTCGCCCTGCGTTAGTGTCAGCAGGAGGAGTGTCTGGGCGCCACAGACACACACTTAAACATGAAGCACTCATTTAAGGAGCAAGTCAAGAGTGGGAGGGGTCTGCTGCTGTTTACAACTGCCATCGGTGTTGGGCTGAACAGGTAGATACATAAACAGATACACAGATAGATAAAGAAGCTCACTGTTTCAATGCTATCATGTTTGTGTGGGACATAAAAACATAAGTCATAAGGCTGTTCATTAGCATGCATTGTCTCCACTAAATAAACTTTTTTTTTTTTTTACATTTTAAAGCATGGTGATGGTTGGACTTTCCACATATGCACTTGCAAAGTGTTTGGTTAGTAGAACTTAGAACCTGATATATGATATAGCCTTGCACTCTAACCCCAAAATGTCTTGAAACCCTAAGTGTCAAGAAAAGGACAAACTAAAGTATATCGTTTGGAGCAATTTTCTGACTATATTTTGCTTTTTAATGACTCATAATATTAATCAATCAAACGTATTTATAAAACGCTTTTCATACAAAAAAGTAACACACATTTCTTTAGAGTCATTAAAAAATCTCACCTTTAATAAATACTACTACTACTGTTTTGGTAGAGTTAAGACTCAGAGGCAGTGTAGTCCAATAATGCATACAAATGGTCACACCTATTCAAACCTGGTAAATCCAGGAAAATATATAAAATGTTTTTGTTTTTTTTCTCAACAGTAAATGTTGAGACACAGCACACCAGCGGTCCCTGAAGAGTCTCTGTAATGAGACGGGTATTGGCCCTGATTCTGTTGACTCCTGTTTAGGTCACACCACCTGTTGGGACGGCCAGCACTAACTCTCTATTTATTTATTTTAGGCAAGAAGTATGTCACGAGCAAAACAAACACAAAGTGATACAGTAGAATACTATCTATCTAACTTTCCCAGTGGAGGTCCACCATCTGCTTGTTTTCATGGAAATGTTATCACATTGCATGGAATGTTCCACAGTAGAGCATTAATCTTATCTTTGTTCAATGAGACATGCAGGTGACACAACCAGGCCATGTTACAGATCAGATCAATGGACGATTACACTGCACACATTATATATACACTCAAAATGCACAATGTATTTTAAACATTTCTGTATTTCTTTCCATTACAATCTCAGCCTTGTACAGTTTTTGGTCACATGTTCCCAGTTGGGCCAGCGCTCTCATGCAGGTGCCTTGTACACCTGCACAGTCCAAGACAAATTACTTCCACAAACCTAAAATCTTCTGCATTTACGCTAAAAACGTATTCAAATACAGCAGCGCTTTGCCCTGGACTTCCACTGGGACTGAGGCCTGAACTGCTTACACCGCCTGTGTGTGTGCTTTGGAGTGTCGCTTTAAGCCTGGGCTAAACTGTGTTATTAGTGAACAGTTTGTCTCTAAGGCCTGCAAGACTTCAGCACTACGTGTGGTGCAAGACTTAGAGTGTAGGGTCAGAGAAAGCGTTCGAACTGCATTTATAACCAAAACCATTCCTAGGCTGAGCTTTAATTGAAAGCAACTGACCTTATAGCATGCTTATCTATATTTAAAAAACTGCTCAACGTGACAATTACAACAGCACAGTAAAGTAGCTACACCTAGTTGCACAAAGAAAGCAACACCCCAAAACATATAAATAGCAAAGGAGGAAGTCAAGTGAAATGCAAATAAATCTAGAGCACTCATGCATGTGTAATGAGACAACAGCTATAATGGAATGGCACTGTCTAAACTAAACTAAAGAGCTCGACACTTTTAGACAAGCTCATATGGTACTGTATTTTTCAGGTACAAAATAAGATGCATTTTCCTTCAAAAAATAATTGCAATTTTTGTTGTTTGATACAGGCCATGGTTATGTATTTTCATTGCTGTTTATTACTGCTTATCTAATAAAGCTAATATAATAAGGTATGGTAAGGTTGTATCAACAAGTAGGATATAGGAACTAAATTGATAAAACTGCTTGGAAGAGTCCAACTTTAGCCCTGAATGTAACTCCAGTGCAAACATCTACAAATACAGAAAAGTACAAAAACATATTCAGTGCAGGCATTGTTCTGATTTTACCTTTAATATAATAATAAAACTTTCATGTGGGGTGTTGTTGTTGCTGTTGGTGTAGGAGGTAATAATAAACGAGGAAATTCACTGGCCTCTCCTCTATCTGCACATATAAATACCTCAAACAGTAAGAAAATAGCAAAATCGGACGTGATCAGAAACACCCATCTATGCTAACAGCAGACCGTCTCCCAAAGGTGCTGTTACATCTTTCCACTTCCCACTGTGAGCAACTCCTGTTCGCCAACCACCGCACGCTGCCTCCTAACTCTAATCACAGCAAGAAGAAACAGACAAAAAAAAAAGATTGAAAGAAAGAAAAACGCCTCAAGCTATTCACTGCCAGCGCATGTGAACCCCCACCCACGAGGCTATAGAGGAAACACCCACCCACACTCACAAACAGGGGTGAGGGAGAAGGAGAGAGGAGGGCGGTGAGAAGAACCGGATCAGTGTAGGAGCTTATTGTGACGACGGTAACAGGAGAGGGACAAACCACTGGGACAAGACAAGGAGAGAGTGTGTTTACCTGCTTCGTCATGGAGTCAATGAGGCGCACGTAAAAGTCTTGCTCTGTTCGGATGCCTGTCAGGACAGAGAAGGAAGAAACATGAGGATCTGAATAAGTTGCTTAATGTTGGTAGTAATATTAACTGCTGAAGGGATTCATATTTTAATGCCCAAACAAATTAATTGCAAATACACAATAAAGTTTGTTCACTAAGTCAGAGTTGTAATTTTAGGAATATTTACTTACTCTCCTCATGTATTATTTTAACTGCCACAATTTATATTTTAATAACTACTCAATTTGGTCTTTGTAAATATTGTATTACGTATTTTTAGCTATAGTTACCATTACAAGTCAGGAAAATAAGTATTTGCTTTTTTGGCTCCAACTTAGAGCATGATGCCTTATCTTATTTTAATGCATGCCGTTATTTTATTTTATCATAACGTTTTATATTATATTACTTGTTGTGATTTTTTTTCACTGCCAATGGAAATTAAGCATATTCTGATTCTGATGTGATTCTGATAATGCAGCCTTGTTAACTACAAACAAAAGTGAATAAAAAACAAAAAAGGGCAAAGTAATGTTATATTTTATAGAAATGCACCGACTATTTTTTTTTTCTTTTTAAACAATCCCTCACAAAACATTGCTTAGTTTAGTGTATGTTAGCCTACCAAAGCGATTACTAAAGTCACAATGGTTTTCACGGTTGGAATTCTAACTTACTGTTTAAATAACCTTCTCCAAAACCTTTATTGTTCTTTTACCACAATAACAAGACAAATCTCTACATGACATGGAGCCTATAAAATGATTTTGACATAAAATATGCTTTTTACCCAACTGGCAACAAAGGATTTAGTGAGGACTTATGATGATTTGCACATGTGTCCAATCAAATCCTGCACTCACAGTCCACAAGTTGTAGCTGCAGACTGTTACACTGGAGTTTGATATCCCTGCCAGCATTCAGCTCAAAGGGCCTAGTCACCACAAGCCACACAACAAACAATCACTGACACTAACAATGCCTGCAAAGTGTCAAACAGAGAAAAGCATGGGAAAATCATTGAAAAACCACAACATATTGCTTTGGGTGCTTTTAAAGAGTGTAGTTTATGCAGGATTTGGTCACATTACATGCATCAAACACAATAGACGACAGTGCATTTGATATTTGAGCCACGTTGGCCTAAAGCAACTGTTTGAATTTCCGCTGCATAAAATGTAAATGCTATTAATACTGTGTGAAGAAAGTGCATTAAGCTAATTGTGAATAGCGTTGACTCACCGTTACTGTACAGGAGCTGCAGACGGTAATGAATCCCATTATTGGTCTTTTCACCGCTCGTCTCCTTCACAAACACACAGAACAAAGCCATAAAACATTTAGCACATTATAATTTTAAAGTATAAACAAGCACCGAGGCCTAAGTTGAAGCAGCCCGCACTAAAACAACATGTGATTTACAACGGGCTAGCCTTATTTCCACGTGTAAGTGCGGCGTTGTTGTGGCTTTTTCATTTCTTTTAAATTACTACTTGCGCTTTAAGAACAAACCCATCCAACATTTCATCCGAGTTTATTCACAATGGCCGAGGAATGTGACGTTATTTATTTAGCAAAACAAGATTAGATTACTGTTTATTTAATGTTGAACTTCGACAAACAATTTTAGCTTTTAGCCAAAATGCTACAAATAACAGCGAAGAAGACAAATTGAACGTTCAAAACCGGAAATTGAAATTGTAAAATAAATCAATAAATAAAATAATAAATACAGACAAATAAATACAATTTTTACTCATTAATAATTTATTAATATTTAGAATGTAATATTTTCAGTTATAACGCGTTGAATCTTTTATATTTGCTCTTTTATAGATTTTTAAAACGTTAATAGACATTGAATCCCGTGGGGAATAAGGCCTCCAGGCTGTCAAACGCTTACATTACGATGGTATTACCGCTTTTGAAATAACCCTAATTGTTTTAGATGAAATGACAAACCTTTTCTTTCTCGATGAAGTCCACAAAGCTGGTCCTCTCGATCTCCACGGGCTGCCCCTGTCTGTCGTACAGCGCCAGCACGAAGTGGAAGAAGTTGGACTTGCGGAGGTTAGAGGGCGGCTGCTTCTCAAAGTGTGCCCGGGCCAGACCCACTCCGCTGCGGACACACGCCATCAGCCAGTGTTAGCAATGCCTTTGACTTCATTAGGTTTATTATAGAGAAATAAATAAAAGTGCTAATCCATCCAACCACAATATTTCTTTCAGCCGTCTAAAGTCCTAGCCTATTTGGTGATGGGAAGTTGAGATTTTATATGAATAAAAAATAGTGAGAAACTGAATTTTGATTTATGAATTTGTAGACATGCACTTCTATCTTTAAAAAGTTAATTTACTCTAACCAACATTGTGACTGTTTACATGCTCTGAATTGTAGCTCTCAATTGGCTTTTGTGGAAATTATAACTACTTTTTTGTATTTTTTAATCACATGGAGAATATTTAATTGCTAATACAATTAATTTAGTAAGACATAGCCTATATTACTGTGGGTGGGGGAAAGGGCAAAACAATGATAGAAAATCTGGACTGTTTTGCATTTTTTTCAATTGGAATATGAATTGCAGTCACACTGGGCTATAGGTCCTTTCTTTATATCTCCCATTGGTCACATCACAAAGTTTATCAGAGGCGAGCCTGGCACAAACTGTGATTTTCCAAACGCCGAAGTGTTGATGGGCTGCTAAATCTTCCCCTGGCTCACCTTTGCGCGGCTGTGTTGGCGTCCAGCACGCCTCCTCCCTGCATCCAACTCCGGACGGCGTTCATCCCTCCCAGCGGCTCCTCTTTCAGTCCGCTGCCGCTGCGCTGGATGCTCTCTTGGATTCCGAACATCAACACTCCGCGCCTCTCCGCTTTTTTTTCTTTTTTCTTTTTCTTTTTTTGTCTTTACCAGTCCTTACGTCCTTGTTACTTTCTGTTGCACTTGTTCTTGGCACAGCCCGCTGAGTCTACAGTCCCGTGAAAGAAGTGCAGGCTACAACAGTGCAAAAAGCATGTTCAAAGTGTAAATCCCCCAACGCGTAAAACGTGACTGAAAGCCGAAAGGTGTTTCAAAGTGCGTCCTAGTCCAGGGAGCTGTCACACGGGCCGATCACCAAGCACTCGTGTCACATGTCAACAATGTATGACACTTTGTTTCTTCCTCGCTTCCTCTGCGCTGCGGGACTTGTCCGTGTCGCGTATGATGCTCGGAGCTCCGCGCTGTGCCTCTTCCCAAAGGACTGTGGGAGAAGACGCGAGCACTGGGGAGAGAGACAGCCCGGGATGGGAAGTGGAAATAGGGGAGGGGACCACGATGATGGAGACGCCCCCAAACAAAGGAGAGAGTGGAGTGAGGTCCGCCCCACGCATCGCCCGCTGAGTGAAGAGTCGCGCTCTCTCCGCGCTCTTCTTCACGTGAGGCGAAGAGGCGCACTGAGCCGAGCGAGTGGCGCATCTGATCTGGGTGTCTGAGAGGTGGCAAAACATGGAAGTTTAGTTGTATTTGTGGCAACGGTGGTGCAGAAAATTGATGCGTAAAATCTTATTAGCTCTAGGTTCTCTTTAACAACACTGCGTTTCTTGAGCTTTAACAATGCATAATTTAGAGTCTAGCAATAGTTCAAAGATTATTAAAAACAACAACAAAAATCTTACATAGTTCTCTTCATTTTAAACAGTTCAGTTGAAGTAAATAATTGAAAATTGCAGGAACATTCATTTTTATTAGAGATTATGTAAATACTTTTATTTTAGCTGGAGACATAGACTAGGTTTTAGTTGATGATAACGGTTCTTGGACAAAAGTGCGCACATTAATTTATCTTTAAAGTCCATCTCAAAAACCACCTCTGTGCAATGTTTTAAGCTCAACACAAGGTTCTTGTTTAGCTGGATGGATGTCTCAAACTTTTACACGCAGCGCTTGACATGTTTTCTGTAGTCAGTTGTGATTCAAAACCTCAAACATGCTTTAACTCTTCATTTTTATTTAGCCAGCTGGTTAGGCACAGTTATGAAAGCCATATTTCACAGTCAAAACATATCCGTGGCCCCATTGTCTTTCGGATAGGAGCCCTTATTGCAGAGCAGCGCCGCAAGACACACAAACAAAAGTGACAATAACAATAATTAGCTCAATATAACAATGAACATAATTGAGGATAATTGCTAGCAGATTTCTCTCCTTTGTCTCTCCCTCCAGCTCCATCTGTTATTTCAAACAATTCATCACGTCGCGACGCATACAGGGAATCAAAACAAAACACAAATATTATTAACAGGAACGCAGCGGTGTCTTTGAGCCAAATGACGCTACAGCATATCGATCTGTTAAGGTGCGAAAGGTCAACAACTTTGGTATTATTCAGCCGCGCATGAGGATGATTGGCAGCCGGTCCTGGCGCGGCTCCAGCCTCTAATTCCCAAAGGTTATTGAAAAACGCTCTTGACCTTGATTATGGAGAATGAGAGTCTTTTATGCGTCGGTTTCCTGCTTCGAGATGAGACACTGTGGCACAGCGGCCTTTTACAGGGTCTACGCAGCTCACAGCTCCACCAAGTACAGCGCGTAATTTGTGTTAACGAGCCGGGGCTGGATCGATCACAACGGGACGCCAGAGCCATTGAGAGAAAATGTGCAAACGACAAGTTAAAAAAAAAAAAAAAAAAAAAAGTTCTCAACAAAAGTGGCAAACAAACATAAAAGTAGCAAGAAAATAAAACTCTCAACGTAATAAAATAAAATGTGCATATTTGACAACTGACAAAACCAGATCAGTAATAAATAATTTGCCCACGTTTAATTAACCTACAGAAGAGCCTAAATTCTCTGTAATGGTATTAATTATGGATATAAAATAAATTTCAAAAATGACTTGAAAAAATACTGAGAAACAGTTCCATAGTATATATAGTATATAAATGCTTTTCAATAGAAGGATGCCCTCGCAGCGCTCTCACGGGATGGTCCGGAGGTAAGGCGCTCACTGCTAAAGCAGCACAACAGCGCCATCTCGTATCGGACTTATACAACTACAAGAGAAAAGATGTTAAAAGGACTAACTGAGGAGCTATCCTCGACCACTCCGGAGGTCCTGAGGTATGGGTCTTAAGATTAACTGAACTGACTTGGATTGAGATCACGTCCAAAGAATGTGAGTTAGGCCCAAATGTGGACTATAAGGTAAACCTGCACTCTAAATGTGTAAAGTGTGTCCATTTAATCTTTTGTTCTAGCACAGCTATGGCCACAAAATACACAAACAAACATGAATTCTCCTCTAATCTTATGTAATAACTTTTTAAGTTTTTACTTCCTAAAAACTATAATCACATAATACCAGTGACACAGAACAAATTCAAAGTGGATCGTTCATTTTATTTCTCACATTCACTTTCGTAGCATAACCAACAGGGTAACAGTAACAGTTTTACAGAGGTCCTTATTGAATGAAAAATGTATTTGTAAAACGGTATACTGACAATTTCTTCAACAAAATTTACGAGGAGCATCCATCAACAGGGCCAGAAAGTGGTCCAACAGAAGCAACAGTAACACACAGCTGGCTGAGGTCTACAACAAAAATGTCAAACTAAATCTTTTTCTAACAATTTTAGGAAGAAAACACAAAAGTATTTCACTTTTAAATCTTAAGAATACTAAATAGGTAAAAGTTTCAAAAATACTAACACCTGTGAATGGAGTTGGCACTCAAGAATAAAAAAGTTGACTGAACAATGCTGTATCTTTATCAAACACGGTTAGAGATATTGTGTATTATGTAACTACTGCTAATTTGAATTCAAGTACAAATGGCCATTGTTTATTAAATAATACTACTCTAATGCTGAGAATACTGTTGCTTCTTTCAGATACCACAACACTGAAACATGGTTTGGGCACAAACAGATTATATCTCCACAGTTCATTAGATCTAAAATTAATCTTAATCTTTTTGGTGATTTTTTCCAACTGGCATATTGGCTTCCTTACTATGACAGAGTGGAAGTTAAAAAAAAGATATAAAAAGGAGATGGTAGAGGATGATGACTTAAGACTCAATAAAAACTCAAGATGAACAAATACAGAAAACAACATTTTGGAGATACAAGGCTTGTAGAAAAAAGCATGGATTTGTTCCCCCATTCTGAGTATCTGCTAAGTAATTGTGAGTGGTCCTGTGAAAACAAATCCTTCTAACTATTTAGAGCTCAATTTTAAAGTAGAACTGTGAAGAATGGAGAATAAAAAGTAGTCATTCAAGATTATGCTGTATATTCACCTCCTTGAGAAACTTGTGCAAAATACATTTCTACATTTCAGCTTTTAAAAAATGAAAACACAATGAATTACATAACACTGAGCAAGAATGATCCTACAAATAAACTGTATTCATACATAGTCCTGCCTCAGCGCATGTCAAAAAAAAAAAAAAAGTCATTCATAGTAAGACCATATCAATAATAGTCCTAATAGTAAATAATACTGTTGACTAGTGCCATATCCCGTCATTCAGCGCCTTGCTAATCCCACTCCTATCAGTAGAGGGCATTGGAGCGATCACATCAGCTTTACAGCACTTCATATCGACAGGAGAAGCAGTAACACTGACTGGTTGAAAGTTGCTTGATTTTCCCAAAGCTGTTTTAAAATATACTAAAGCTGTAGAGAAACCAAGCCCCAATCAACACTGTAACTATGTTTCGTACATAGCAACATGAATAATATAATTACACAGATTTTAGGAAAGTTTGGTAGCCACATTAACATTAACAGCTTTGGAGCGTTGCAAGTAGAAAGAACATTAGTGCAATAGCGACCCAAAAAAAAAAAAAAAAAAAAAAGAGGCAAAAATACAGTAGCAAAGGTAGCATAGCCTAACAGATAGATGTTATAATGGGCATAGTGGCAACAGGCAAGCTCTACATACAAGCGTGCATCCGATTATAGTGTATATGAAACATTTAAGAACCACATTTTCATTACAATCCAACAAATGCTGGAGTGTGTCTAAAATGTCCAATTAGCTGGTAATAGTGACAATACAAAATCAAGTGACAGGGCAGCACATTTCTGATTAAGGTTTATGTGATTATATTAGCATGCCCTAGGTTTCTACAAGCGCGAAGGATGGCTCAAATTATATATTTGTATTTTACGCGGTTTGAAATGAGTACCATAAAACAACCATTTATAAAAAGCAGTGTAAAAATAACTTTATATTTAACAGTATAATAGGTTTGGCCGTGAGAATGAATTTTGTTGGGACCAGCCAAACAAGTCAGATCTGAGCAATGAGTGAAAAATTCAGTTTGCCACATGGAGGCTTAAAGGTGCAGGTGTATAGGCCTTTGGCGACTTCTGGTGGTGACATGAAACATTGCAATTTTTTTTTTCTGTCTACAAAATAATTGTTATTAAGTGGTGTATAGACAGACTTTGTTGTTTTTATAGGTATACAAGTGAGAAATGCAATGTAATGTGTTCAATGGAACAAAATAAAAAATAATAATAATGATAATAATAATAATAATACAGAAGCTCCAATCAGATCAAATACAGTAAATTTAGTCTGATCAATATCATGATATGGAAATGAAAACTGAATTACCTGTATCTACACAAGACCTTTAAATAAAAAAAGCAAACATAGCACCAAGCCTTGGATGTTTGATGGCATCGAGAATTATATGATATCGCTCCACATTAAAACTCAAATGGAACTTTTTATGAAATGTTAAGACCCTTTTGAGGTCCAACCATAATTGATAGTCTTAAACCTGTTTAAACCATGGCACATGCTGCAGAGAAAAATAGAGAAGTCCCAATACCACAAATAGTACAGCAGCAGTGGCAGAGAGCGGCAAAATATAAATTTGAAAGTTCTGCATGAAATGGTTGGAGTGAAATAGTAAGAATAACTTTGTAAACTGATGAAAATCTTTTGATGATTAGAAAAGATGCTTCAGTTCTTCAGAATTTCACATTTCCTGGACATGATGCTTAATGGCTACATGACTTCTCCCACATCTGGATAGAAAAAAATCCTGTTGCACTTTTGGTATAATGAAAAAGATAATTCAGCCCATCCTTCTGAAATGCTTCAAAGAACCACTTTAGAGCTCAATGCTAAGAGAGGGAGATGTCCGTCATGGATATCTGAAATTATATACTGAAAATAAATTATGATGATTTGGGCTAATATGTGAAGTCATGTGGCTCAGTGATAGTTTTCTACTGCTTCTTCTTTTGCAGAAGACTTAGAGGGTCAGCCTGCGAGGGGAACTCAGAAGAGGATTCTTGGTAATCTGTGTTTGAGATGGCCTCAGATTCAGAGATGGCTATGCTAGCTTTAGCCAATAGCTCTAAAGACGAACCATGAGAAATTGAGGGAGGAGTTGGAGGACTGTCCTCTTGTGAGTCAGCAAGAAGTGAATGAGGCTTATGATGAGAGCTGGATGAGGGAACAATTTTGAGATGTTGAGAACAAGTGTACTCCATATTTGAAGAATTATTAGCAGCTCCTTTTTCTTCCTCTTGTCCTGATCCCTCTCCGTGTACAAGTCCATTTTCTACAGAGGTGGCATCTTCTTGCTCAGTTGTGGCCACACCCTCATCCTGACCAGCAGGGTGGGGGTCGGCAGGGGCAGGACCGTCCTGGGTAGGGATGGGTGGGGCTGCTGATTGGCTCTTGAGCTGTGAATGACAGAGAGGGCAGGTCTCCTGGACGTAGAGCCACTTCTTCAGACAGCCAGCGTGGAAGAAGTGACTGCACGGGGTGATCACAGCACTGTTCATCTCCTAAAAGGAATAAAAGAGAAATATATAGTTATATCCCACATTCCTACATAGAGGTACTCCCGTAAATAGTAATAAATAGCTAGAATTCCACACATGACTGGAAAATGAATATAATGACACTAGTTGTAAAGTTTACCTGGTAGCAAATAGCGCAGATGTCGTTGTACTGCTCCAGTTGGGAGCTACTGGCCGTTGGGAGGCTCTTGATCTTATTGACTGCATCTCTTCGGAGCAGGAAGCTCTGCCAGCCCAGCTGTGCCCGGAGCCACACATTGTAATACGAGTGCACCAGGATGATGGTACTGCCCATTACACTCCACTCTCCGAAAACTGTCTCTGACACGCCGTAGCACACAACGCACACAGCAACCTGCCCATAACACAGAAGCCTTTACTTTGTAACCAAGACAAAAATTAACTATTGGCTGCACTTGTACAAGTAATTTAGTTTAATTATAGTTTCAAATGTCATAGTAATTTAGTTCCCTAAATAATTATATTGCTTCATGATTCTTCTGCCTAAAGACTGTAAAACATTAAAGAGGGGGTATTAACTGCTAACACAACATATCACAACATAGATCACCATGTTACCTTTCCTGGTTTTGAAATTGCTATATTTGTAGAAAACAATGTATCACTTTCATTTTGACACTATGAGTAACCCTACCTTTCCTCCCTGAGTTAAGTCACTCTCCTTTCAGAGCACTATCTCAACACAATCAGCATGCATCCTGCTAATGCACATCATAGGTTTGTCAAAGTGCTGTGCAGTTTTGTACCATATTTTTGCATATGCAGGGAGATCTATATTATCTATGCTCCCACATGACAGACTTGTGGGCTTAGCATTGCACAGAATTTTGAAGCTAACCGCAAGGAGGAGAAGGGCGCGGGAGAGATCACTAAAATACTCAAACATGTATGGATGACATCTAAATCTCTTTAGGTTATAACATGGTAGTAAACTTTAAAAAATAAAATGAGTTTGCTTAACACCCCTTCTTTAAAATGAGAATGAGTCTATGGCTCACCAGAAACTCCAGCAGACGATAGGTGCCATTGACACAGTAGATGACCTCATCCATGTTTTCTACTGGAGCTTTACGAAACTCCTCCACCATAAACAGCACATAGATCAGCAGAGTCCCCAGCACCTTATTAGTGTCAAGTAAAATAACATTCATTATAGTGTTAGTGTTTAGTAATAGTAGTCTTAAATCATTTCCCTATTGATTTTCACTAGACAACATTTTTCAAAATTAAGGACTGAAATTGTCGGCTATTATAAATGTTAAAATGTGCAAGTGTTACCTGCAGGGAGGTGAGGATGGAGGAGGAGATAATGATGAGGAGCCAAAAGTCCATGTGGAAGAACTGACAGATCATATAAGCCATGTAGGCTGGAAATATGAGCAGGAACAGGCACAGACTCACAGCTCGGAAGTGCTTCCAAAGACTCCTGCAAGACACACCACATTTGAGAGGCACGGCACGGCAAACAAACATTACAGTGTGTATGATGTTTTCGTTATTGCGACTCAATCAACAGTATTTGAACATAAGTCATCTGAGGACATAAACTGGTCATTTTAAAGAACTCGCTGATTTAAACAAGACTGATAAAATCTTCTTACTTGTCTCTGGATGCTCCCAGAGCCAGGACAATGGGGTCAGCTATTTCCAGCATGGACTGCAGGATGGAAGCAACAACGATGAAGAGGATGATGGAGAGGAGGAAGGCTCGATGGATCACCTGTAGCTCAATGAGACCAGTCTGAACTGCCAGGATCAGAAGAGTGATGCCCTCAGTCATGCCCCTAAAAACAAATTCACAGATTTAATACTCTTAGATCCTATCATGCATTTTAAAGGCTTGCCAATGTGCGTAACAAGCTAAACAAAAAACTGACTGCTGACACTGCTATCTAGACTTTTATTTCCAAAGATGAATAACAGAGCCAATAAAATGATCACAACAAATCCGGAAAACATATGCAACTGCTTTAAAAACTCTTCAGCTCTTTAAGGGAGTTTAAAATGGACTATTCAATTATTTATTTAAGAAGACTAGAAGATGAGTAACTAACCGATGCATGGTGTTGTCATTCATAAAGGCCCTGTATCCTTGCAGGTAAAACTTGCACAGTGTCAAAACTCCCAAAGCAATGAAAGACACAGTGAAGACCAGTCCAAGAAGGGAGTACGGTGTGCTACAACATTCTGCAACACTGGAAGAAAATGGAAAGGATAAATATTAAAAGGTGCACTGAATAAAAGGTCATTTTTATAATTGTTGTATATTTAATATTTGTTTTAGCAAAAGACTTTATTCAATATAAAAAATGTGAAAAGTGGGGAGACATTCTGATAATTGCTGGAGTCGGTATTGTGTCGAGTTGATATGCCCCGTCTATGCGCTAATCCAGTATGCAGTTTATTATTATATATAGTCAGGTCCGGGGGGGCAGCCTGCTGCGATTGGTCATTAACAGGAAATACACTAAAGAGCTGGGTTAAAAATGAGGGACATCTGGTCTACTGAACACGGAACTTGATCTTAGGACACTGACCCTGCCACATGTAGTCAGACCACATGACTACTGTTGATGGTTTTAATCATTTCTATTTAGGATTTAGGATGTACATAGATCCCTGGGCCGAGACCTGGTGAGGAAGAGGAAGAGCAGTCTCTCTCTGGAGGTGGGCTTGTCGCGGGTACTGAAGTAGGAGTAGATCTGCAGAGCGAAGAGCACGAGCCAGAAGCACATGAAGAGAACAGGCAGCACCAGCTGGTTCCACAAAGACATGCCCAGAGCCAGCAGGCCGTACACCTCCACCACCTGCACACAGTTCATATACAATATTTACATAACTTTAAGTCTTTTTACACTTTACTTGTATTTATTTTGATGAGTAATATACAGTGGATATTATGACAAAACTAAAACTAAACAAATATTCCAGTGAATAAAACTAAACAAAAAATATTTAGAATAAATCCCAACTAAAATGAAAGAAATAAATAAACTGAAAATTATCAATTCTGTACAAACATGATTATGCTTTACCTGAGCCAGCTCACGGTAGGCAGTTTTGGCAAGATTGTAAGGAACCAGCAGGTTAGAGGCCAGGAAGTAAATGACCTCCAGACCGGTGAAGATCATAGAAAATTTGTTGATGAAGACAATGGTCTCGAGTGGCACAAGACACAGTCTGGCCACAAGAGGGAGCAGATGTGCAGAAAAGAGCCAGATCCTCTTGGTCTGCATTACACAGGAGCAGAGTGTGCATACAACCAACTGAGCTGCAAGAAAGAAGAATTTACCAGTTAGTTATGCTATACCAAGTACAAAGGAATCCACAATAGTATAAAGAGAAGATTAAATTCTAAGAATAGTTGGCAATTCTATGTATAACACACAGTTTCATGCAATGATATGAGTATTATAAGTTTATCATGTGTCCATTCTAAACTAGCTACAATGTCCCATAATACAAAATAATGTTATTGTTGTTTAGATAAATGGGTACAGCAATATATCTCCCAAGCCAGAATACAGGCTTCCACAAAACCCTAAGGTCTTTGCTCAAGTTACTACTCGTTTTCCAAAAACATCACAGATTTCATATTTTCATGCCGTTTACATGAATTCCCGTAGGTGTTGTTGTAAAAGTTGATTTCTAAGATGGTACACATTAGCTTCTGCAGCATGCTTGCTTTAGTTGTAATAATATACCTATGAGTGCAGTGGTGAATCTGTTCATGGAAAGAGGTTCCAGGTAGACCGGTCCTTCATTGCCGGAATCCAGTTCACTGCGGACGTAATCCCTAACAAAGAGGTTGGCTGATCAATTTACAAAAGAACATCCTGCCCTTTTTCACAAAAGATACACACACAATGAAGATACATGATCACATGGAAACAAGAGTGAAGTTACTGAGATTGTCGTTTAGCATTGATACATTTTTCAACAGACAATAATAATAAATAACTGGGCTTTGACTTTCTATAAAACAAACTGTAACTAAAGGTGTACTAATGTGTAAAGTAAAGTAAAGTAAAGTTTTCTGGTGGAGGGTCCACAACCTGCTTGGAGATGGAAATTTACACTCAAGCAATAACTCAATCTAAGTGGGCGATGATCACTCCACCAAACAAGTGACATAGTGCACCTTTAAGTGATGAGACTTAACTGTAAACAGTGTGTCGTAACAACTGGCCTAATAAATAACAAATATCAAGAACTGATCCAGTCATTATGGCTGAATCGAACCCAAAACCCAATAGCAGCATGAGTGTCAGTGCATCTCTGGTCTTTTGTCAAAATGTAAAAACCCCTATGTAACATTATACATCTTATCTCTCATCGTTATTACCATTTTGGGTGTGCTGCACATATCAACTTTGCACTTTTGTTTCGCACTTGACTTAAGCTGTTGGATTTGAGAGTTATTTCACAATGAGAGGATGCTTGTTGAGAAAATGGATACTTTGCTATAATAGTATATTTTGCAACATTATTATTTAAAGGTGATTGTATTGCTCACACTACAAAGGTCGCTTTATTTTGAAATGCAGTGTACCTTGAGACTTGGTGTCCAGCAAACAGAAGCAGTGCAGTGAGGACGTACAAATACAGTTTAACCAGGTGCTGGCGAGGCAGAGTCAGGAGCACCAGGCTCAGGATGTAACCTACAAAAAAACACACAATAAGGTTAACTAAACTAGCTACATGGAAAATGTGGGAAAGAATGAGAAGAATAAATGTGAAACTATTCAGTTTGTATGCCTCTGGGTTCAACGGTACATTCCAATCCTGTTGGCTCATTTGCAACTGGAGGCCAATGGCAAAATTACATCTGAAACAATAACTATAATTTCTCACTTATGAAGAATATTCACTTAAGAAAATATAAACTGTCACAAATGATTCACACTCAAGTTGTATAGAATGGAAAAGATTTAACTATATTGGTTCATAATAATTGTTCACAGGCACTGAACTATTCTTAAGCACTGCCTGACAGTTGAACCCCACAGATAAGAGATAAGACAGTTCCTCTAACGGTAGGCTGGTGGTTTCCTTCTACATGAGTACTGAGCATGACTGTATGTGTTGTGAGCTAGTACTGACCTACATAGTGCAGGTAAAGTGCCAGGTACTTGTACTGAAACAGAGGGTTGTTGGAGAGGCTTGATCTCTGGACCTTCTGGAAGAAAGAGCTGACGTCCCAGCGGTACAGGACGTCCAGCAGCATGATACTGGGCACACGGAGGCCCACATTTAGGACAGACTCCACGCGGTCCTTCAGTGCCATGGTAACAGGTTAGGCAGGCTGAACTGACCACTACCACTCTGCACTGTGCACAGAGACACACAAAAAGAAAACAGGAAAACACTGTTGGATTAAGACATTCCACTCAAGACTCTATATAGGGGTAACAAAGCACTGGGAAAAAAGAATCAGAACTCAAAAATACACCAATTCTACTACTATTTACTCAGGACAGAGGACTGTGTCCCAGCAGATGTATCTAAGTCCTTTGTTTTCTCCCCGTTATATACAACAAAATGTCCCAGGTGTAACTACTTTGACCAATCTGATACCCGCCAACAGTAAAATATGGAAAAGCTGCATGGGCTGAATGGGCCAAATTTTCGTTACAATTTTGAAAAAGATTATTATGGAGTCTGTAAATTGCAACCATTCAGATGGCAATTTAGATCTTGCAGTCCCACAGTGACCTGCACTAAATAGTCACACAGTAAAATCTGATACTTTAACGGAAATCTAAATTCGGATGCATACTTAAGTCTTTTTGTTCCTCCTTTAAACTGTTTATGGTTTCCGGGACAAGATACAAACAGAATGCTGAGCTCTGATGTTTCCAGCCAGGTGCAGAAACACCTGCTCCACGCACCCTGAGTTTTCCACTCAATGTCTATGGCTTATGGATAGATTCACTGTAGTGCATCAGTACACCACTGTCTACACAATCCACAGTAAGTTTATTATGCCTTAAACAAAATACAATGCAATACATGCCAAATTACCATGCAGATAAAAGTCTATTGAGGCATCAAGGATAAGATACTACGTTTTAGGCTCAAAATACTTTGACTTGATTCACTGAATGGGACTGCATCCTGGCATTACATAACGGAACCTAAGACTATATCTAGCCAGCAGACAGATCACTACAGAATAGGAGATTACATAACCAGCGGTCTAACGCTATGTTTAAAAGCTATTAAGTTCCAAATTTGATCTGGTTTGGTTTTGTTTTTACCACAACAAATTAGACCCGTATGTGTTGAGCATTCACAACAACAGGACTATAGACAGCATGGATGAGTGAGTGCTGCATCGATCGAGGCGCTCATGAACTCTAGTAACCTCTCGGTCTCGTTTGCAGAGCTCAGCCGCCTCTAGCCGCAGAGCTATTCACATATAAACTAGTCCATAATTAAAGTCGTGTGAAATGAGTGTACTCGGCGGTGGAGCACAGTCCTTCCCACAAACTGTGTAAACCAAAGCTGAATAATTACACAGCCATTACAGTGTACGTGCGGAGTGGAAATGATGAGCTGCATTGAGCGCGCACACACACACGCGCGCGCACACACACACACAGACACACACACACAGGCACGGTGCCAACAACTCAGGCTAACATTAGCCATATACAACGATAATCAACACAACGAGAGCAAATGATATAAAGCAATGTGCGCACTCCGCAAATCTATTTATGTGCACGTTTACAGCTGACCACCGAACTTACTTATTAACTACAGACAACAACTAACTCACACGGTCTTTTAGCTCCGCTAGCAGACACAGGCACAAATTCCGATCAAGCTAACGAAGACGCGTAGCTAAAACTCGGAATGGTAGGGGTCTTACATTAGAAGGGCGATCTTCGCGATGTGTATTACAGATTTGAGTTGCTTTCCCGCTTGGATATAAACCATTTTAACTCGGCGTCGCCCGAGCTAACGGTCCTCTTGAAGGGAGCGCCGCAGACTCAAAGGATGTGGCCCATCCGCTCATCTCAGTAGCAGCCATTAGCCTCTGCTGCTCCTGAGATGTGCTGAGCATGCGCACTGCGGACCAGCCGCGAAAAGTATACTTGAGTTTATGGTGAGGACAGATACTGTCCTTCTGTGGCAGTAGCGCCATTCAGCGGTTCTGTCAAGTCATGAAAGACTAAAGACTAAATGCGACAAACTTTAAACTTCTCTTATACATAACATAGCATGTGTATTCATTAAATCCTCTGTATTCATTATCCAATCCAAACCAAACCATCGACTCCAACTTTATTTATATAGCACATTTTACCAAGACAAAGTATTCAAAGTGCTGCACAGAGTAGGCACAATATAAATTATATTATATAAATGATATATATAATAAACACATTAAATAAAAAATAAGCATAAAATTAAATACATAAATAAAATAAACAAGTCAATAAAAAACATAAAAATACTAAAATTAGCAAATACAAAAATAGCAAATAAAATCAATAAAAGACTGTCAGAGGACCACACAATTCTCACGCCTTGTTAAAAGCCACTGAGTAAAAGTATGTTTTTAAACGAAATTGAAACTATGTTTTAAAATCGACTGAAGGGGCACTCTTAATGTGAGAGGGGATTATATCGGGTACTCACATGAAATCCATAATAACAAAGCTTTAGCATTACATATACAATATACATTTCCTCATTTAGACTAGATAATAGTAGGTTAAAAATCAAAATTGCCTTTAGATAAAAATTGACGCGTGCTTCTGTTGCTACGGTAACATGCGTCTCTTCTACGTCACTTCCGGCAGTTTTCGGGACGCCAGGAAGAAACAACTGAGTGCATCCCGATCATGATCCCGATGAATGGAAGTGACCAGAAAACTTCTGCTGTTTAACCTATAGTCCTCATAAACTAAATATTTTGTCCGTTGCAGCACCATAGGCAACTGTAGACGGTAAGGCTAGACAAATGATGTTCCGAGGTTGGTTAACGCGTGATCACTGGGGTGTGATACTGCCTTTTATAATGACAGCGTTAGCCTCTCAATGCTACAAAAAAAATATTGTGGATTGGTAAGGTTAAGTCAAGCGTTGGGGGGGGGGAACGGAACGTTTATCGCTCATTTTCTGTGCAGAAGTGCTTTATATTTATTTATTAGATATTGTACTAAGTAAACGTCTAAATCTGTGGCCTGAGGACGCAGAATTCATTATTATCTAACATATATTGCTTACATATTTGAAGAAACAATGTATACCATATTCTCAACAGAATTGAGTACCAGATAACTCAATACTTTAATAACAAATGAATAAATATCTAAGTCGTGGTTTGCCTAAATCTTGTGATCTTTGATCTTGTGCACTTTTTTTCCAGATAAAGTATTTCGGTGGAAGCAGAGTGCCCTCAGTCTGTCTCTAGCTGTGTTTATGTCGTAAAGATCTCGTGTTGTCATGTCAGTATCAGTGATAATAAAATGGGGAGGCCAAGAGTACTCCATCAGCTCTCTGTCTGAGGAAGACACTGTCATGGACTTGAAGCAATCTATCAAATCTCTGACAGGAGTGCTGCCAGAAAGGCAAAAACTACTGGGACTAAAGGTCAAAGGTGAATATAGTAGTTACATCCATTGCCATATAATAACACATTTATAATTCTTATTGTGAATTGTTTTTCATGTGGTTTATGTGACACAAGTTTTATCTCAGAAATCGCAGAAATACATGCAACTAGAAACTATAACTGACATAAATTGCATACAGGACTATAGATGGAAGGTAACTTAAATAGTTTATTATGATTTCTCATCACCTGATTTAAATATGTTGGACTAAAATGTCTTTCATAGCATTAGTGACTGGACTGGATAAATTCAGGCTTACACCAGCCATCACTGTCAGTCCTGGTTTGAACCCAGTTTTGTTCTGATGTATGAAGAAAAACAAAACATAACAAATACTAGGGTTTTTACTTTGCTATGGGTCTACTTTTGACTTTCTATACCCCTTTTTTTGTCCTTCAGGTAAACCAGCTGAAGATGAGGTGAAGTTGGGTTCTCTTAAACTGAAGCCAAACACAAAGATTATGATGATGGGCACCAGAGAGGAAAGTTTGGTATGTCATTAATTGAATTGTATCCATAAACTCAAGGACAGTGGGACATGCCATAACATTTTGGTGTACTGAATATTCTGTTATATTGTTATTTTATTAGGAGGACGTCCTTGCCCCTCCTCCTGAAAACGATGATGTGGTCAATGATTTTGACATTGAAGAGGAAGTAATTGAAGTGGAGAACAGGTCAGAAAATCATAAATTAAGATTTTTATTGAGAAGAAAATATCATTAAATTCCTTTCTGAGTATAACATTTGTGCCACTGAGCATCCCTGCAGCACCATCATGTTTTATACATGCCATGGGACACATTCAGTGCATATCTTTATTGTACATTCATTTATCTTGATGTTGCACACGGCTATGCAGAGACCTTCATATCATCCTGATTAAGTTAACTGTCATCTGCAGCCCAATAAGAGAACCTAGCATTCAAAATGTATGTGCATTTTTATTTTTAAATAAATGCTGCTGTATGTCTCTAGAGAGGAGAACCTGGCAAAAATAGCACGTAGAGTAAAAGACTATAAAGTGGAGGAGATTAACCCGCCCAGAGAAGGAAAAAAGCTACTAGTGCTTGATGTGGACTACACTTTGTTTGGTGAGTTACAGTTAAAGAGACTTATATTAAGATATTATGTTGTATTAAATTAAAACGTGTATTCTGTTCTGTACTATACTATAATTTATATTTGTTCAGACCACAAGTCATGCGCAGAAACAGGTCAGGAGCTTATGAGGCCATACCTCCATGAGTTTTTAACATCTGCCTACGAAGACTATGACATTGTGATCTGGTGTAAGTGAAGGATTGCTAATTATTAAAGATATTTTTTTTTTACACTCAAACACACATTCAAATTAATGATCTATACAGATTTTCTTATTAATTACCTACAATTTAATTACCTTAATTACGTTATCTTTTGCTGTGCATTGATAAATGTGATAAATGATAACATAACAATGTAATTATCTAATAAAGCTGTGTCATCTCTTTAGCCGCAACAAGTATGAAGTGGATTGAAGCCAAAATGAAAGTATGTTATTAGCAAAATCAATCTTTTCTTAAGTCAAAAAATGTTAATCTGCTTTAAATATGATTTTGTTTGCAGGAGCTGGGTGTGACAGATAACCCAAACTACAAGATCACCTTCATGTTGGACAGCGCTGCCATGATCACAGTACACACGCCCAAGAGGGGTGTGGTGGAGGTCAGGGCTTAAGTATCTCTAATCTGTCTGATTTGGTATAAACCTATCCTGGATTGGGCATGATAGTGTAAATAAATGAAAGTATGTGTGAGTGTGACAATTGTATTTTCGAAGCACATTTAGCGTTTTGCCCTTTGCCACTCAGAGTTTGAGTTTCTGGCAAATCATAATAAATTAACTCTTGTAGACACTGAGTCACTGCTTCCAGTTTTGGAAATATCACTTTTCTTTCTTCACTGCTCCAGGTCAAACCATTAGGTGTCATATGGGGGAAGTATGAGGAGTTTTATCATAGGAAGAACACTATTATGTTTGACGACATTGGACGCAACTTTCTCATGAATCCTCAAAATGGACTAAAGGTCAGTGCTTCAACCTTTAACATGGCTGTGTGGCATTTGAAGCGTTTCACTTTTAAGTTTTATGTGGGCATTTTCTTCCTAATAAAGACACAAATAAACATGTTTATTTAGATCCGACCTTTCATGAAGGCCCATCTGAATCGAGAGAAGGACCGAGAACTGTACAAACTAGCCCAGTATCTCAAAGAAATCGCCAAGCTGGAGGACTTCACTGGACTGAACCACAAACACTGGGAGAGGTGAGAGACATACAGAGGCTTCAAAAGCTAACTGAACATTGGGTCAGACAAAGCACATAAAATACAGACTGATCTTGGACTGAACCAGAGCCACACTAGTCCTTAGATATTGACTTCAGAACAGTATCATGATATCAAAAAATGCATTTAGAGATATGCTGTACTGGTTATCAATTATGGTCCTTTGTTTATTTGTTCTTTCTCAGATACCTCTCAAAGAGGCAACACCACTGAAAGTGAGACTTCTATCCCATAAGCTGCTTCTCAAAACAAACTTGATGAGGAGTCCTCTTTTCAAACTACTCCTATGTTTTCTCCAGCTCAGGACTCCATGGGCTTCCCTCCCAGTTTACTTTTGCATGTGCTCTCTCCTTGAAAGGTCAGCAGATCCACAAATGACATACATGAACAAAGTGCATTTTAATGCACTTTAATAAACAGTCTTTTCTATGCTTGTCAAACTAGTTACCTAAAAATAATGCAAATTTTCATATCTAAAGAATGCAACTTACAGCAATTCAATTTTTATTTAGTTTTTCTGCTAATGCAGCACATTCAATTTTAGAAAAAAGAAAAAGAAAAGATGCTTTCTTTGGCTTTTTATCAGTACTTGTTTATTAATCCCAAGTCTTGGGGGACTCTTTTGCTGCTATGACTCTGTTAATTCAAAACTCAAATGCCAAATAGTTCCCTTATTTTTGAAAAAAACAAAACAAACACATTTAATAAATTTGGAAAATATAAAAAAAAAAAAAATTAAAGCACATTTCCTCTTTGTTGAAATATTTCTGCACTTACACATGAAGACTGGCACTAATTTTAGGTTATAGATTGTAAGCTAAGTGTTATGTATAGTACATATTTTGGGATTTCATTTATTTTTCATACGTTGTTTACAGGGCTCTGAGCATTGGGATGTTCATTTGATGTAAAAAAAAAAATATGTGTTTGTGTCAGCCTAACTACATCTTCTACATGTAAATATGATAAGTAAACCATTTTTGTAGCAACAGTGTTCTGTGTGTGTTGCTTTTTACTATTAACAAACATGCCTACTAAAATTATGTACTGGAAAAACATTTAGTTTCTTGTGTATATTAATGCCCAAATTAAAGAGGGAAATGAAGAATCTAACTCCTACTACTGTTCAGTGTACATTGTAGTACATATTTCCAAAATATACAGAGAAAAGAGAACTGACTTTCTTTTCTTATTGTTCAAATAATATTTAATAAAATAGAATAGGTAGACCCACAGGCCAATAAATACGGTACATACACAAATTTAAACAGTACATTCACCTAGATTTAAGCAGTACATTCAGAGGGAGCAGTCTTGTTTGTTTTGGAGTCGGTTGACACTGTAAGGAAAGAAAAAGGAGATTTATTTTAAGTTAAGTAATGATTAACCAAAGCCTGTAAATAATATTCCTAAAGATCCATTCAAGTAGAGCAGATTTGTCTTATCATATATCACACATCGAGTGGGTCACAGTTAAAACTCTTTGCATTACTCACGTGCAGTGGCTCCAGTGGCTCCATGGTCCTCCTGTGTGCTTGTCTTGAGCTCTCAGACAGAAAACAAACTTCTTCTGTAGGATTTTATCAGTTGAGTATTCGGTCTCCGAAATTGTTTTATTCTGCTCAAGACATTATGAAGACATTTCAATCTGCTCTTTATTTTATTTATTCATTTTGATTTTTGGGTCTTTCTTACATCTAAAATATTATCGGAATGGCAGTTTTCTCCATTGCGAACCACTCTGACATCAAACAGGAGACTGAAGAAACTGCAGGGCTTCTCCCAAGACGTAGGATAGTCCCATTTGAACACATTGCCATTAATGAGCTTCAGGACTGAGGGTGGTCCGGGGGTCACTAAAATGGCAGAATATAAATGAAAAATAAATATTAAGAATAAAATGTTAAATGCATTATTGTGTAAAACGGTGCCTTACAACAGATAGCTATTGTGCGGACTTATAACCACTGTTATTCAAGAACATGCCCAACAGCCCATTTATAGTTATTTGGATAGACATATTTGAACTTGTCTGTAGATTCCCTATGTTTTAAGATGAACTTGTTCATATATACATCCTTGTTAGTTATATACATACTACATAGCTACATAGAGTCACTGACCGATTTCCCTGAGGTAGAACTTCTTGGTGAAGGCCTCCAGGCGAAACACACTTCTCATGTAGACGGTCAGAGAGATGCGGTGCTGCTCCTCTTTGTAAGGACAGTTATTGTCCACACACGTCATGCCCGACCCATCAGGCTTCACCTCACACAGGACTGGCTCCTGATTACTGAAATAAAAGCCCACTCAGTGACAGTGTACCCCAGTACCACTGAAGGATGATGGACCAAATGCACAGGATACATTTCTCTACAACCTTAAATACAGACTTTGTACTACTCTAGGCATCCCCATATGTTTTCATGTTTGAATGTATATAATGGCAAGATTTATTCAATTCAATATTACTGATTGTATTACAGAATTTGCATTGCAGTGATTTACTTGGTTCGTTTTGGCAGTAACTACAATCTTGCAATCTTCAGTCTCTTTCAAACAAGTCCATTTATTAAAAAAAAAAAGTTTGTTAATTGGAATGTTGTTGCTATCTATACTGTGCATTTATTTTTAGAGCATTTGCTGGGTCATGTAGCCACTGATTTTATTGTACATATGTCTGCCACTGGAGGAAATGAAAGAGTACAAGTGAAACACACATTTATGACTCAAGTTCTAATGGTACTGTGTAATTATAACTCAAGCTCTAATAGTCCTGTGTACAGATGAGTTCTCACCGGTGCCCCTTGACCAGCAGCACACTGGCATCTGCCCGATCCATAGACCTGGTCCAGCTGCAATGGAAGCGGCCTCTGTAGTTTGGGGTCGAACAGTGGATATATTCTGCAAGAAAATGAGCCATTTTATAAGTACTCTATATTTACACGTTTAAGTAAGTATTCACAATCCCGTAGCTTATGTTGTTTGAAATAAAGTAGTATTTTATGATCCAGTGGTGGAATACAATAAATAACAATATAACTCTCTCAGTCTCCATCTCTCTCTGTCACTGTGTCTCTCTCTGTATCTGTTCCTCTCTCTTACCCTGATCATGGCCTCTGGGCTCCAGTATGACGGTGCGGTTGTCAGGCTCCAGTTGAATCATGATCACAGTGTGGTTGACTGGGGGTCCCTGTGGTTCTTGGTGGCAGGTGTAGTTGCCTCCGCCCCATTCCTGCACACTCACCACAATGTCATTTCCCTGCAGCCTGGGTTGGGGAACACCTAAATCAGATCACAGGCCACAAGTTAATAATGTCAAAAACAACCAATCAAGTCTGAAGAAACTTCTATAAGTACTCTAGTGAAAATTAGAAACCTACAATACCAGTATTCTAATACTGAATTTGAAAATAAAATAATGTGTTTCTCACCATCTTTCTTCCAGATCACTGGTTGATCTTGAAAAGAATCTCCACAGCTTATGGGCACAGGCACTTTAGAGCCATCAATATTTCGCACCCGCAAAACCACCACTGAAACAGACACAAGCACAGGTCTGTGAGGTCCATTCACTTTTGTGCTCTTCAATGAGCCCTGGAGGGGAAACCCCTGAACAGCAGCCACAATAGAGATACACTATTGGATTTACAGTCTTTACAGTCTTTACACATTTACTATTTGGAATTGAATTTAATTTGGAATCAATGAGCAATGAAAAACAAACATTTGCTCTGCAGTGAGTTATTAAAGTAAACCTTGTTTTAGTCAGAGATCTGTTACAAATATTTACATGGATGTACAGCTCTTATCTCTTTACTTATTATATAAGCAAGTGCTGTGTTTTTCCATGATAAAAACACACAACATACGCACAGAAAATATCATCATAATACCAGAGTTAAAAGCCATAACTGTTTACCATTCAGTGCGTTGTGAATCTTTTTGAAATTGATTATTAGATAATTGAATTAAGTCTATGATAAAAAAAAAATGAGTTGAGGATGAGATGTGTTAACAGTCCTGTCTATAGCCCATGGTATAAAATGTTCTGTACTTACTGTTGTCCATAAGTCTCTCAAGGTTTGTAGAAAAACCTTTGGAGGTAAAACACAGCATCGCAAACAGAGCCAAAAACACAAGCCTGCCCATCTATAGAAAACACACATCAAAACACTATTTCAGTCACACAATGTTGTCTAGGTCTATACAGACCTCTAGACAATCTAAAAATATGTATAAACTTTAAATCTTACCTTAAAGCCAAAATTCTTTCTTCTACCTGCCACACGTGTGCTGCTTTGTCTGTTTTGGTTGAACTGCGGAACAGTTATGGTCTGGTCATATTTATTGTGTGAGAAGCGAAAAACCCCAACACAAAGGGGAACTATCCAACCAATCCTGTGACTCTAGTGAAATTAATACAGGAGGAAATTGCTTAGAACAAAATATTCTTCACAGAAATGCCAAAGAACTATACACCATCTATAGATTTAACAAGATGAGTCATCAGTCCTGGTTAATACCTGCTTCTGTCCTCATTTACTTTGATCCTGTTTTTGTTCTGAATTTATCAATGCTTCAGAAACTCCAAGTGTGTTTTCTATGTGTGTATTTAATTGACCATGTTAAATGAGTGGTTATGTTATCATTTATTACATAAAAGGGCTTTCATGTTTCATATCGTCACCTTCCTAAAATAATCGCCTAAGTCAATGCCATAATTTCAATTTTGGGGAGAGTTTTTAGTGTTTCCTGAAAAACCTGAAAAAAATGACTTTTGCGATTATTTTAGGAAGGTGTCGATATTTAATTATCACTTGATTTGGTTGGTGAGTAGGCTAGCTGTATTAAATCTTTATGATAAATTTACATCAGGCAATTTTTTGTGAAGAAAAATATCAAAGTATGAGGTGAACCCCCACTGAAAGTACTGCTAAGTTCTAAAAATGAATACAGCCAAGTCATCAATAGCTCTACAGAAAAATCCATTCAAAATTCAGGGGGTTTATGGGCAAGGATCAGACCGTCTACATCTCCAAAGCTCAAAATGCTCTGTTCCACCTTGTGATGTCATGAAGCTGTAGTTTAAGTTAAGCTTTAGTTTAGAGATCGGAAACTGAAGGACTGAAATCATCCAAATAATTCTTGTGGAGGTGTATGGAGTTTAAAAACTCAGTGGAGCTCTTCATGTATTACAGCATGAGATCTCAAGTTGGGAAAAAAATGGTTTACAATGTTTGGTTTACAATTTAGAAGTGTGTAACTGGAAGCTCCAACTGCTAAAATAAATAGTTTTTGTTAATTCCTGTGATTCAGCCATTGCACACACACCATATTCCAAAAGGGAAAGGTGATATGTGTGTATTGTGTGTTGGGGAAGTGACAGAAACCTTTTAAAAGGGAACTAACAGACTCCATTCAAAGCCTCTACTGTGGAGCTTTTCAGTGACACGGGTCAAAAAGGGGTACTGCTCCTGACCATTTCTACTTCTCGGGAAATAGAATGAAATGCAGATGACGCAGCCTCTCTGGAATCTGAAAGAGGAATGAAGTCAATGGGACAAATAATGGAACAAATACAATATATGTCATAGGGCAGTGGTTGTGCTTTGGTTGGTATTAAACTGGGTTAGAAGTAGCATTTCCTCTATAAAAATGAAATATTTACAATACGTCAATACTTCAGGCAGACAAAAGATTTATATGACAAATTATTCTTTACTATTTACTATCCTTTACTATTTACTATAATTTTTCAAAAATTATAATGTTTGACATCTGGACTTCCTGTGTGGAGCTTCATTTTAAAAAATACACTCACTCTGTAGTTTCAGTCTGTCCGATTACATTAATGGTTTAGTCAATTATAAAATATGTTTCAAAATGTTTTTAAAAATATATTAATTATTTGATTTTAAATTGTAAGTCCTGGTGTGATCAGGGTTTAGCTTTGGGGGGTTTGGGTCTATTCATATGAGGGCAATGTAATGTATTTAAAAATACTACTTTATGGTTAAAACATGGGGAAGTTTACAAAGTAATATCATATACACATTTGAGTCTTGTTGGTGGTTTCATGGGCAAACCTCTGGAGCAGGGTGACACAGAAAAAGGTTCATAAATGACTTTGTACACACGTTTTCACATGACCTGAGAGGAATTTCACTTAATATCATCTCTATTAATACCACCTGACTGAGCACATAGGAAATCTGCCTCTTATAAATGCTAAGCTGTGATTCACAAAGAGAATGTTATTTGACCATTAGCCTTTGATTTTAGGGAAGGTCATGTATGACTGCATCTGTGCTCTGTATCGGTTTAAGTCACTTGCTGACTTTTACTCTTGCTTTTAGTTTTCATTTATATTTAGGCATTTAAGATATGGAACTTTTCTAATGGAAGGTTCACCACTACATTGTTTCCTGAAATGTTCCAAGTTAACTGCAGGAGTTTTCAGTCTGAAACGATTTTTAAAGGTGTGACAAAAAGCGCAGACCACACACACAAGGAGAATCTTATGAGACTTAAAAACTCTGATCTCAAAGACGGCAGCAGGATATGGCTGTGTAAAACAGGCTATAAAGTTGTGAGCGCAGCGTGCGTCAGCTGTTTCTGGCCTACAGACCACTTACTTTGAGAAACTTAAGTGTTCAAAACATCAGAGGCACTTCTAGTTTAGATACACGGCAAAACTGTGTTGTTATTTTTTTGTGAAATGTTGTGCAGTATTTCAGATACATGATTTTTAAAGCATAAAAGCCTGGCAATAAAGTACACAGGAAATATAGTCACTATCGCTACTCTGCAGTTTCACCTCGATCTGTGCGCTATGTGGATGTAAACACACACACACATTTGAGGAGAGAATTTTATTTTCTGTGGATAATATGGATGAGATGCTGCACTTTAAATTGACCACTTTACGAGAGGTGAATCTTTATTTTCTCTATATCCCGAATTTGTATCTTGCGTTTCTGTCTGTCACTCCTCTGCTCCTGACACTGTTTTATTTGCTGTAGCTTTGCCGATGTTTGGTGGTTACAATTTGACACTGACACCACACATGAGGAGCAGAGGCTTCAAAAAATCACGCACACACACGCACGCACGCACACACACACACACACACACACACACACACACACACACACGCGCGCGCGCGCACACACACACACACACACACACACACACACACACACACACACACACACACACACACACGCCTGTGTAGGACTTGAGAGGTTATTGTATTATTGTATTTTTATCTTCTCTAATCCTCCACTTCTCAGCAATAAAAGTTTTTAAATGGGTTAGTCCAGTGCCTTTTCCCATTAACATTCTTCCCTGACGCTGTATGGAGAACTTCCTTCAGTGGTATTCACTGTAACATTATAACCAAAAGGAAAAGCCAACATTACTTCATATTTGTCCTCAACAGTAACACAATATGGGCTATATAACGTGTAGCTGTTCCAAGATAAGCACACATAAAGCCATCTAGAAATAAGCCACGGAAGGGGAAGTTTCAAATATAATAAGAGCAAGAGTTATTAAAGAGTTATATTATTATGGTTTTCTTGTGTCATTGTTTAACAAATCAGAGTCAGTTTATATTTAACTACATGGCTACAAAGTGATTGTTTAACCTTTCTATTTCCCTTTGATTTCAAAGGGCAGTCAAAGTCATGTGTTTAAACCTTCGTGACATTAACAGAGCAAACTTCTACTTCCACTGTTGGCCTTTTCACTGTCTGGCATCTAAATAAATACTGCTTTATTATCTTGTTTACAACATGACTAAGCTTAACCTGGCTCATGCCACACTGATGTGTGTAACACTCTGAAGTGAGTTCTACACATTATCAATCCAGAACGGCCGAAATGGTAAAAGGCAGAATGTCATGATGGATATTTGAATCTGATTACACAGCAGGAGTATCAAAAGATGGATTCTTGTGAGTTTGTGAAGTCAAACATCTTGTGAGAATCCATCACACAAGGTTAGTCTAAACTGTGAGCGTTACAACCAACAGGGCTCTTTTCAATAATTACCATCATTTAAAGCTCAACTATTTTTGGAAATAGATTGTTTTTGTAAGATTAGTTCAGAGTGCACATTGTACAGTATCTAGGAAAATGTCTTGCAGGGCTAGCAGGGTTTACATATAATATGTTCATAAATAATTGCAGTCTTTGGGATTAGCTAATTGCACACCCTCAAATACTAAAGCCCTTCTGGAGATGAAAAGTGTAAATATAGGAAATATATTTATATATGTATATCAGGTCTATCAAATAAAACATAGTCATATGTTCAAGTACTTCTTGAACATATGACTAAAATCTACAGCTAATATTTAGTCAGCAGTAATGTCATCAAATAAAGGTTTGGTGACTCCATTATAACACTAATCATCATAGATCAGTGATGAAGACCAATCCTGAACTTTTTATCTGGCAATAAAATCTCAGTCTTATTATTATTTATATGAAAGGAGCATAACTACGTTCTGGTGCCCTTATATAAACCTACCATTTTATTACTAGTACTGGCAATCAGATGATAAAAATAATGTGGCTTAAATCTAAGAATATCATGTCAGTCAGAAACATTTATACCAAGAAATAGTTGAAATGATGTCACTTATCTAATTGTGTAACACATTTCTGATACAATAAGATTTTTCCCCGATATTCCCTGATATTCATCCCTCATACCAGTGGAGTTTTGAAAAGAATACAAAAGTCAAGAATGCAATTTAATTAAAAACACTATTTTAATAATCAAAATATGCAGCTGTGTGCCTGCCGCCCATCTTTCAATCCTACAGAGAAGTGATAGTGAATGTGAATGGTTTCTTGGTGTCTTGCCTCTGCCACAGCATTTGAGATTAACTGATTGTTTTGAAGATGACTGAAGAAGTAAAGCATCTAATCCAGCAGCATCTTGTTTAAACGTTCCTTCTTGCTCCCAGAATAAATTTCTTAATGTGTCTTGTCAAATGCAGCTAAGATTCTAAATGCAAAATTGTGATAACAGCTTACCCGAAAAGACAGTAATTGAAACTTTTTTAAATCTAAAATGAAATATTAAAAGTCAAAATTAAACATATGGTACAACCCTGTAACCTATAAAAATGTTTGCTGCAGAACATGAATGGAAAGTAAGATTCAGATCTCAGCTCATTAAGAAAATCCTTCGATCCAGTCAAGCTAGACACAGTTCTCCTTTTGTAGTTTGGTTTCCATAGGAACAGTTAAAAAGACTTGAAAAAGGTCAACGTGTAAAATCAAAAAGAAAGAAGGCTGTATTTCTCAATTCAAGAGTTCTCCAGCAGACAGCCTATTGCCCCGGACAAGGATCATCTCATCAAAAACAATCCAGTAGAAAATAATTCCTAAAATCAAAATTCAACTGTCTGTAGCAGCCAGCTCTCTCCAGTCTCGAGTGTTAAGTTTGCGTCAGTTTTCTACTGGAGTGGGATCTTGAGAAAGAACTCCTTCCACCTCCACAGCGCCCCCTTCAGTTTGACTTTGCCCTAGGACAGGTGAGGGAGGGGCAGGGGGTTGACTCAGAATCACCTGCACCACATAGTCCTTGGAGATATTGAGCTGATCCAACCGTAGCCTGTCCGTGAGTGGTCGTCCTGAGAAAAACCAGCGCTGGGTGTTGGCCGCGACCCCCTCCTGGTTCTGGAGTCTCCTCTTCATCATTCCCACTGTGTCTGTGGATCGCACCGTCAGACGCAGGTCCCGCCCCGTGGAGAGGCGCAGCC
>KN491246.1:0-23384 GCA_000787155.1 Scartelaos histophorus | reverse complement strand
CCCTCCGTTTTATCCTCCTCGTTTACCTCCCTCTCTCTTCTCGTCTCCTCTCCTCCTTCCTCGTTTCCTTTGCGCTTTCCTTCCTCACTCCTGCCTCTCTAGTCTCCTCTTTCTCCTCGTCTCCCCTCTCTCCTCCCTCTCTCTTTCTCCTCGTCTCCCTCTCTCTTTCTCCTCGTCTTCTCTCTTTCCTCCCTCTCATCCTCCTCTCCTCCCTCCTTTCCTTGCTTCCTTGTTTCCTCTCCGTCTCAAAACCTTCCATCCCAAACGCTTCACACTAGACGAGACAGAGAGAGGAGACAGAGCTATGCAAAAACCAGACCAAAAACCAGGACTAAACCAGGACTGAACCAGTAAACCAGGACTAAACCAGGTCTAAACCAGGACTAAACCAGGACTAAACCAGCACTGAGGACTAGGACGAGCAGAGCCAAAACAAATCACTGGAGTGAAGACTCGAGTGAAGGCACACAAAAGGAGGAGACAAGGGAAGGAGACGAGGAGACAAGGAGACGAGGAAACGAGGAGACGAGGAGAGAGGATGCTGAGGAGGAAGAGGAGCGTGTCTTTTGGAGGATTTGGATGGTGAGTTTAACACAGAGTAAAGGATTCTGGGAGTTTACCACAAGAATAACAATGGAGTCTGGGCTTAGACATTGGCTAGTCCTGGTTTAGTTCTGGTGTAGTTCTGGTTTAGTTCTCCTTTATTCTTGGCTCAGACCTGGTCTAATCGTAACAGCAGTAGATGTGTTTTTGTAGTAAATAATTATTGAATGTTGTGAAACTTTCCAGGCTCTAAAATCATTGACTTGTGTTTTTGTTTCCACTGAAGAATCTTCAGGACCAACTGAAATCCTGCTTTCCTGGTTTAGTCCTGGTTTAGTCCCGGTTTAATCCTAGTTACCCATCGTTCAGTCCTGGTGTAATTCTTGTTCAGTCCTGGTTTAGTGCTGGTTTAGTCCTGGTTTAGTCCCGGTTTAGTTCTGGTTTAGTCCCGAGTTAGTCCCGGTTTAGTCCTACTTACCCTTCGTTCAGTCCTGGTGTAATTCTTGTTCAGTCCTGGTTGAGTCCTGATTCAGTCCTGGTTTAATCCATGTTTAGTCCTAGTTTAGTCTGTGTTTAGTCCTGGTTTAGTTGTAGTTTACCTCTGGTTAAGTCCTGGTTGAGTCCTGGTTCAGTCGTGGTATAGTCCTGGTTTAGTTCTAGTTCAATCTTGGTTCAGTCATGATTCAGTCCTGATGCAGCTCTGGTTTAGTCGTAGTTTACCCCTGGTTAAGTCCTGGTTCAGTCCTGGTTTGGCCCTGGTTTAGTCCTGGTTTAGTTCTAGTTCAGTCCTAGTTTAGTCCTGATGTAAGTTCTACTTCAGTCCTGGTTCAGTCCTGGTCTAGTTCTAGTTCAGTCCTGGTTCAGTGCTGGTTCAGTCCTAGTTGAGCCCTGGTTTAGTTCTAGTTTACCACTGGTTCAGTTCTGGTTTAGTCAGTGTTGATTCCTGGTTAAGACCTGGTTTAGTTCTATTTCAGTCCTGGTTCAGTGCTGGTTCAATCCTGATTCTGTCCTGGTTCAGTCCTGGTTAAGCCCTAGTTTAGCACTGGTTTAGTCCGTCTTCAGTCCTGGTCCAGTCCTGATTCAGTTTGCACCTGGAAAAAAAAAACATAAATTGCAAATCTATTCTCACAGTTCTGCTCTATGTTTTTAGTTTTAATTCTCTTCAAAAATCATGTTTTTGTCTTTGTTTGGTGATGTTACAAACTCAGGACTAACCCTGGTCTCCCTCTGCAGGATCGATAAGTCCACAGTGACGGCGCTCAGAGCTCGGTGAGTACCACACACACACACACACACACATACACCACACAGGGTTCACCGTGGGAGGGCATCTGACACACAGGGATATAGGAGGGCGGAAGGGCATCTGGTGTTGTGCTTCGGGGGAGGTCACTTGTCCCTGTCAAACACATTTCTGCACCTGTCATTCAAACTGGACCCCAGGAGCTCCACCAGGGGCTGATATCCTATAATAACTGTACATAACTCTAATGAACATGTGGGGTTTTCGACCTCTTTGGGGAACTGTGGAACTTTTCTGGTGGAGGCTTTGTATGGGAGATAATTTGTTTAATCAGATTTTGAATTTTAAATCTCCTTGAATTTCTGAATTTCTTACTTAGAATTTTTTTATTCTGAAAATACATGTTGAATTATTTTATTCTTAATCTCAGTTAATTACATTATATGTGCATTTTCAAAGTTTAAAATTCAATTATAATAAAATCACCTATATAACCTTAAATATTCTGCACAAATAGTCCTCAGATTTAAAAATCAGAAAAAAAAAATTTGCAGGAAAGTGCCAAGGGAGAAGCAATCGATCCACAGTGATCCGATCCAACTTAGTAACAAGCAAGAAATTGAGCAGTGAACTGATCTGATTGGTCAGAATGCTGCGTTCATTTATCCATCCGTCTCCCACTCAGATCTCAGTCACGTCCATGCTTCAACCATTTTATTATGTTTCATCTGTCCCACTCAGAGAAAAACATGGACACTAACCATAAAGCTGTTGTTGCTTTAGCATTGGCCGAGCACCAGGCTCCAAAATAGTGATACTAGATCATTTTAGCACTTTAGCTAGGAGGAAATCAGCTAAAAATAGAGGCAGCACTAACTACCATACCCATAGGCAGTGATATGTATTCAGTAAGGTACTGCAAGTGACTGAAATAATAATTGAAATTGATATTACAAGTATGTCATACTACTACAAGTGACACTGGGCACAGCCATTTTGGATTCTATCTTGGAAACCTTCCTCGGTCTCCTCGGCCGTCCCAGAAAAAGGGGCGTGTCAAGAGCAACGTCCCTGGACCTCAGAATCGAATGGATAAACTAACACACCATTAAAACCTCATCTCTTTTATTTCTTAAGTCTAAGCCCCGCCCACAGATGAGAATGGCCAATAGGAAACAGCCTCACTCACTCAGGATCGATTGCTTCTATCTTGGCATCTTGGATCTTTTTTGTGAAAATTTTCACTGCGAAGTTTACGCTCTGAAATTTGACTGTTGAGTTTACGGGCTTGAAAATATTTGTGCCGAATATTTAAAAGATTAAACTTTTATTTATAATTTGAAACATAATGGAAAAGTGTACTTAAAATTTCAGCAACTAAAATTTAGAATAAAAATAATTCAAAAATTTTTTTTCAGAGTTCAAAAATTCAAAGTGAGATATTCACTGGGATTTAGATTAGCAACTAAAATTTAGAATAAAAATAATTCAAACATTTTTTTCAGAGTTGGGATTTAAAATAAAAAAATCGAATGGAACAAATTATCTTCCATATTTCTGCTTGTCTCCTTGGCATTAAATTGTGCAATAACGTGCAGGTGATGGATGCTTCACTGGGAAAGTTGCACAGTGCACTTTTAAAGGTTCTATTGCACAAAATGGAATCTCGTGAGCTTTAAGCCACGTTATAATGTTGTTACACTCCTCCTCTCTCTCTCTCTTTTTCATCCCTCTATCTCCACTTCACCACTATCTTCACTTCATCCCACTCTCTTCTTCCCTCTTTCTGTCATCTCTCGCTTCTCTCCTCCTCTCCTCTACCATCCCTGTACCTCTTCATCCTTCTCTTCCCTTCATCCCTCTCTATCCTCTTCCTCCTCTCCTCTACCCATTCCTATCCCTCTTCTTCCCTCTTTCCTCCTCATCTCTCACTCCTTTCCTCCTCTCCCCTCCTCTCCTCCATCCTCCTCTATACCTCTTCATCCCTCTCTCCTCCTCCTCTCCTCTCCTCTCCTCTCATTCTATATTACTTCTTTTATTTCACTTTCTCTGTCCAAAACGGCAGATTTATTTCTCCTCCTCTTCCTTCTCATCCCTCTCTCCCCTCCATCTGTCCCCTGCTCGCTACCGCCCTCCCCATGCACATGCATGTGTGTGTGTGCATGTGCACGTGTGTGTGTGTGCGCGCACGTGCTTGAGTGTGTGTGTTCACATGCACGAGTGTGTGTGCATGTGCATGTCTGCACATGTGTGAGTGTGTGTGCACGTGCATGTGTGTGCACAAGCATGAGTGTGTCCGTGTGTGTGCATGTGTGTGTTTGTGTGTGCACGTGTGTATGTGCATGAGTGTGTGTGTGCGCGCGCACGTGTGTGTGTGTGTGTGTGTGTGTGTGTGTGGTATGTGTGTGTGTGTGTGTGCGCGTGTGCTTGTGTGTGCATGTGCTTTTGTGTGTGTGCATGTGCATATGTGTGTGTGTGTGTGTGTGTGTGTGTGTGTGTGTGCGTGTGTGCGTGCGTGACTGGACAGAATCGAGGGGAGTACAAGCACAGAATATAAAAAAGAGGCAACTGAGACCTGGTTTAGTCTCGATTTGGGACAGATTTATTCATGGTTGAGTCCTGTACTATATTGTATTATATAAGTATTGTCTCACCTGCCATATGAGTTTAAGTGAGATCCCATTCTTAAACCATAGGGTTTAATATGACGTTGGTCCACTCTTTGCTGCAATAACAGCTTAAACTCTCCTGGGAAGGCTGTCCTCAAGGTTCAGGAGTGTGTTTATGGGAATGTGTGACCAGTCTTTCAGAAGCGCATTTGTGAAGTCACACACTGATGCTGGAGAAGGTCTCTCAGTCTCTGCCCTAATTCATCCCAAAGGTATTTCATCGAGTTGTGGTCAGGACTCTGTTCAGGCCAGTCAAGTTCATACACACCAAACACTCTCAACTATGTCTTTATGCATCTTGCTTTGTGGGTTCATACACACCAAACACTCTCAGCTATGTCTTTATGGATCTTGCTTTGTGCACTGGTGCACAGTCATGTTGTAAAGGAAGGGGCCATCTTCAAACTGTTCCCACAAAGTTGGGAGCATGGAAGTGTCCAAGTGTCTCTTGGTCTGCTGAAGCATTCAGAGTTCCTTTCATTTGAACTAAGGGGCCAAGCCCAGCTCCTGACAAACAACCCCACACCATAATCCCCTCTCCACCAACCTTTACACTTGACACAATGCAGTCAGACAGTATAGGAGTGAGGAAATTGGACTTGTTGCACTGGAGGTAACCTCTCATAGGACCACGCTGGAATTCACTGAGCTTCTGAGAGTGACCCATTCTTTCACAAATGTTAAGAGAAACAGTCTGCATGACGAGGTGCTTGATTTTTTAGACCTGTGACAATGGAAGTGATTGGAACATCTGATTTTGGTTATTTGGAGGGGTGAGTAAATACTTTTGGCAATACAGTGTAGTTCAGACTTGGTTTAGTCCTGGTTTAGTCCTGGTTTTGTCAGATGCCCTCCCAGTGTTTCAGATGCTCTCCCATATTAACATCTGTTTTGTGTTCACAGGAAACAAGAGTCCAATATGTCTTTGTCCAACTGTCCCCCATCTCCCCCCAGAACAGCCCCACCCACCATCAAGGTAAAACAACCACCACAACAACTATTACTACTACTACTACTACTACTACTACACAGAATACATGAAGTACTCTTTTTCTCTTTGACAGACGGCAAATTTCTTTGGCTCAATGGAAAAACTGCAGGTAAGAAAAAACAGGATTCAACCATGTCTAAACCAGGACCATATCAGGACTAAACCAGATCTAAACCACACCTAAACCAGGACCTAATAAGGTCTAAACAGGACTGAACCATAACTACATTAAACCAGGACTAAACCAGGTCTAAAGCAGGCCTAAACCAGGACTAAACAAGGACTAAACCCAGACTTAACCAGGTCTAAATCAAGACTAAACTAGGTCTAAACCAGGTCTTCTGCAGCAGGTTCCCGAGGTGGTCGAAATGAAGTCAGTTCCTCAAAGACAAAAGGCATGTTTAAACGACCAATCACTGCCCTCCATCTGCCCATGTGCTCATACCGACCAATCACTGCCCTCCATCTGCCCATGTGCTCATACCGACCAATCACTGCCCTCCATCTGCCCCGTCCACATACCGACCAATCACTGCCCTCTGTCTGCCCATGTGCTCATACTGACCAATCACTGCCCTCCGTCTGCCTCTGTCCTCTTACTCCCAGCATTTGTTCTGTTTTTATGTATATTCATTTAACTTTTTTATTTTTTCCCCTAAACTTTATTACTGCTCGCTCAGCTGTTTTTGTTTGTTATTTAAGAATGTGTGAACAAAAACATAGTGAAGTGAAGTGGAATGTGATTTCATCGTAAAAATTTGGATTTACCTCAGAAAATTGAAATATGAAAAATTACAAAAGACAAAAGTGCATGATGTCAGTCATATGAGTGTTAATCCATGTAAAAATTGTTACTCCTCAAAAACGCACTGGAGTTTTATGCTGGCATCTTTTTCACAATGGCCTGAAGTGCTGCGCTGTAGGTTTGCAGAACTTCCACTTAATGGTTTTCTATGGAAGATCATTTGTTTAATCAGATTTTTAATTTTAATCCTTGCTGAATTTCTTGCTTTGAACTTTTCAAACATATCAAAAATATGTTTGGATTATTTTTATTCTGAATTTTGGTCTGAAAAGATACATAGTGCATCTTTAAACTGCCTGTAGTTTATTTATTTTTATTTATTTTACATCTGTACAAAGACCTTTTTATTTAAATCTATTATAAATGTAATTATGTGTTTTCTGATCCAGGACGACTACATCCCGTACCCCAGCATCCAAGAGGTACGCCTGATGCCCTTCCACGGCCTTATCCCCGTCTTTCTGATGCCCTCCTCGTGTGTCAGATGCCCTCCCCGTGTGTCAGATGCCCTCCCCGCGTGTCAGATGCCCTCCCCGTGTGTCAGATGCCCTCCCTCACTCTTCACCTGTTCCTGCTCTTCCCAGGTGCTGCAGAGGGGGGCGCCGTTCCCCCAGGTGGTGCGTCCTCAGTTCGGGGGCTACTGGATCGAGGAGAGCACAGAGGAAGCAGCCCCAGGGGATTGTGGGATTGAAGAAGCGGGACAGGAAGTGGCGCGGGCCTACAGGAAGTACTTCGTAGGACGGGTACAGACCTCATCATGTGGCACCTTTAATCACCTATGACCCAGACTGTAAAATCAAATCTGATACGAATCGATACTTAAACTAGTATCAAACTAAATACTCGTTTGAGCAGGTATTGATACTGAAAAAGTTACATTCGCAGGACTGAAATGAACCTTTTCTGAAGCTTTAGAATGATCTTGAGCTGAATCAGAACATAAAAGCACTTAGACTAGTATATGCCCTTGGACCACTGTGGGAGATAAGACCAGGCTCCTTTCTTCGTGCTTTTTAGACACAGGAGCTGCTCGGTCTGAACTTAATCTTAAATTTAAAGCTAAAGTGACAAGTTTTAGATTTTATACTGATTCATCTCTCCAACTCTGAGTTTCCTTTAGTTTTGCACAGTTTGATGGGGGCTTTTATTTTGTAGGAGCACCTGAATTTCTGCAGTTCCTTTGGCCCTGCGGGGCCCCTTTTGCTGTCTGTGAGACACGAGGCCAGTGACCAAGAGTTTATACACGTCATCATCAGGTAAGACCGAGACCAGGGACTAGACCAAGATTAGATCAGGGACTAGACCAGGGACCAGATCAGAGAGCAGACCGGGTCAGGACTGAACCAGGTCTAAACGTATCATCTTTCCTGTTTCTTTCAGGTCTAAAGAGAAAAGTATTTACCATCGCCTGTCTCTGAGCGAAGTCCCAGAAATCCCCAGTGTCCCTGAACTGGCTCAGGTCTGACATGTCTCACACACTTGTCTCACACACTTGTCTCACACACTTGTCTCACACACTCCAGTTTATTATATTTCTTTAAAACTGTTCTTATTTCATGTTTTTGTGTTGCAGCTGCTGAGCCCAGAGGCTGGGACTCAGCGCTTCTACCCCGTCCTCTTCCCAAAGGTCAGATTCATTTAGATTCAGATCATTTTGGCCTAAAAATGTTTTAATGTGCTCTACATGATCCTGTGTTTTTACTTTGCTATCTTATTTCTGTAAGATATAAATATTAATTACAGACAAATCAGATTCTTTCACACAGGTCGCACCTGTGAGCACAAAGAACAGGTTTGATTAACTCACTTGGTTCACTTCTTTGTACCATCTATGATCAGGACAGAGGTCTTACTACAGCTCGATGTTAATAAAAATGTATTATCATATAAACCTGTATTTGCCCCACATGAGGAAACTGAAAAGCCAGATCTGAAGACTCACAAACAAGAGTGTTTTACAGAGCCATTACATCATTCTTCATTCACACTTTAAGATAAGTTATTCTCATGTTTTGTTCCAGGCGTCTGAACTCATCGTGAACTTCGACGAACACGAAGTGAACAGCACCTTTAAGTTTGGAGTGATTCTGCAGCGGTTTGGACAGGTCAGAGTTAAATTTAATATAATACAATTGTTTAATATCAGATATATGCTGTGGCTGTGGTTTTAGTTCTTTAAAGAGCAGATAGAACGCCATATTACAGTCAGCCCACGTCATCCATGCTCCCAAAAACATGATACAGAACGAAACAACTTCACTGTGACTGTGTCGTGATAGCGCTCTGAAGGGGGAGTGACTTAACATGGAGAGCAAAGAGAGGGAAGTCTTAAAAACATTTTAAAAATATGTTAATACATTGATGGATGGTTAATACATTGTTTGTGGTGAATATAACATTTCTATAACATTTCCAAAACAATAAAGGTACCATGGTGTCATAAACATGTTGTGCAGTTAATACCCCAGAGAAGGAAAATATTCCCTCTTTAAACCTTTCGTGTTTGTCGTGTTTGTTTCAGGTGACCGAGGAGGAGCTGTTCAGTAACACAGAGGAGACTGAGGCCTTCAAAGAATTTCTGTCTCTGATCGGACACACAGTGGAGCTGCAGGACTTCAGCGGGTTGGTCCTGGTTTCATCCTGGTTTAATCCTGGTTTAGTCCTGGTTTAATCCTGGTTCAGTCCTTGTTCAGTCCTTGTTTAGTCCTGGTTTAGTCTTGGTTTAGTCTTGGATCAGACCAGGTCTCTCTGTGGTATTTAGTCCTGCTTTAAACCCGGATCAGGCCTCTCTCTGTTACTGGTTTAGTCCAGTCCTGCTTTGCTCTGGCTCAGGTCTCTCTCCAGTCTCCGGTCCTGGTTTAGGCCTGGTTCAGATCCGATTTCTCTCTCTGATCTCTAGTCCTGGTTTTGTCTCAGGTCTCTCTCTGGTCTTGGACAGGTTCCGAGGGGGTCTGGATGTAGTCCATGGTCAGACTGGGTCTGAGTCGGTCTACACGGTGCACAGGGATCAGGAGGTGATGTTCCACGTCTGCACCAAACTGCCCTACAGTCCCGGAGACCCCCAACAGGTATGACCTCTGACCCCTATGTGACCCCTATGTGACCCCATGTCCTCTGTAGGTCAGAACTTGCCCAGTTTTGGACCTGGATCGTATAGTCACATTTTCAGAGCCCAGATACTCTGAGCGCTGAAGTTGCTATAGTAACTGTGCTTTGGACAAACCTCATATTTTTGTTGGATCAAACTGACTCTATGAATATAAAGTGTTTTACTGATAAATACTTGTGTCTGCGAAAGTTCTGTATTTAAACTGTTGTTGAAAGTTATAAAACAGAGCAGGGCTCTATGGTCCAATATTATTTTTTATTCAGTTTATAAGAATAAACCGAATGTGGTTAAGATGAGACACACGTGTGACTACAGTGATAGAACAAGAGATAAACATTTTAAAGAATTTTACAAGTTAAATTAAAAAGATACCAAATCTTAGTCACAGGCTAAAATTATAAATAAATAAAACAGTTGTTTTTTTACAACAAAAGGTGAAAGAGACTTGCACTATGAAAGGGACTTGTTTAAAAATAATTCAGTTCTTTCTGATTACCTTAAAATAAAGATCAGATTAAAGTCTAAAAGCCGCTACACACAACAGGATTTTTCGGTCTTAAACAAAAAATCTCTGATTGCAAAGACTGTAGCAGGATATGGCTGCGGACCACAGGATATAAAGTTGTGAGCGTGGTCGCATCAGCTGTTTCCTATTCAGAGTAAAACCACTCACTTTTAATTATTATTTGTGTTATTATTATTTGTGAAATGTGGTGCAATACTTCAGATACATGATTTTTTAAGCATAAAAGGTTGGTGATAACGTACTCAGGAAGTAGAGTCACTATCAGTGAGCTGCAGCTTCACTTCAATCTGTGCACCGTCTGAGTGTAAACAGACATACGTGAGGAACTACTTTCATCTTTTTACTTTCAAAAAAACGCCTCAAACTGGATTAATAGTGTTTTTTGCGGAGGACATGGATAATAGGGATGAGATGCTGCACTAAAGTCTTTATTTTTGCTATATCGTGGATTTGTATCTTCCGTCTCTGCGTTCATCAAGACTCTGTCCCTGATTCTTAGTGTTATTGACTGTTATTGTAGTGTTGCTGATGTTTGGTGGTTACAATCTGATCAGACAGTGACTCCACACACACGAGGAGCACAGCGGCTTCATAATCACACATGAAGACAAAAAGTCAGGTCACGCCTTCCCGAACTTAGGGAGAAGAAATCACAAAATTGGGAAAATTCTCCTGTAATGTGTGGGGGCCTTTACAAAGCTTAGAGCAGTGCCTACAGTTAGCATCACACGCCCAGGGCGTTAGTTACATCAGCTGAAAAGTATCAATTCTCATTTAAAACGTGAATCCTGTTTGTCTGGTCTCAGCTGCAGAGGAAGAGACACATTGGGAACGATATCGTGGCCGTGGTTTTCCAAGAGGAGCCGACGCCATTTTCGCCGGACGTCATTGCCTCCAACTTCCTCCATGCGTATGTCCTGGTGCAACCACAAGAGGGCGACGTCTACAAGGTCAGAAGAGGGAGAGGGGCTAGGGGAAGGGGAGGGAGAGAGAGGGGAGACAAAGGAGAGAAAGAAGAAGAGAGAAAGATGGAGGAGGAGGAGGAGAGAAGGAAAGGCAAGGAAAGAGAGGGAGGAGAAGCTGATGGTTTGTGCTGATGTGCAGTTCTCCTGTGGTCCACCAGGTGTCAGTCACAGCTCGAGAGGATGTCCCTCCCTTTGGCCCCCTGCTGCCTCACCCTCCACTCTTCCATAAGGTCTTTACATAAAAGTCCAAGGGCCCCCTGCTGGTGAACACATGACACTAACCCTTTGTCTTCTTAGGGCTCAGAGTTCAGAGAGTTTCTTTTGACCAAACTGATAAACGCAGAGCGAGCCTGCTACAAGAGCCAGCGCTTCGCCCGCTTAGAGGTCAGTGCCACACAGGCCCCACCCACCACTCTAACTCCACTCCTTATGCTGCGTTCATGTGGTCCTCAGTAACTCAGGAAAATGTTTTTTCGAGGAGAAAAATGCACCAGAATGCAGCACAAGTCGGAAAAACAACTTGAAAACTCGGGCCAAAATCGTCTGCCCAAGTTCAGCACTGGCCTCACAACTCTGAGCTGCTTTGTCTATTTCTCTGACACATTTAGGGGTTTACTGTAAGTTCCACAACATAAAAGCAAAACATCTGCAGAAGAAAGTTTGATTTATTGAATAATGTAACGTTAACGTTTTTAAAAGTAAATAAATAACTCCAAGATTATAAGACTAGGAACAACGAAAGAACCACTTAAAAACAGAAATAAGTCCACTGACTTCCACTATAGAAAACTCTTGTGTCCAATGGGAGCTGACATCGCTGTTAACGTCACTACAATAAATGTGAGACTAAAAGCATCAAAAACAAAAGTGAAACTTATTAATAATGTTAAAACATTGTTTTCTGTGAATATATTATTTTCAAAACAATAAATGGCAACATGATCTAAATATGTTAAGTGTTTGCTTTTAATTCCCCATTAAAGTCAAAAACAGCTGTGTTGTTTTTGTGTTTTGAGGAGCGGACACGTGCGGCGCTGCTGGACTCGCTCCTGGACGAGCTGCAGACCCGCTCCCAGTGCATGCTGGGAGTGGGGCCCCAGTGCTTGATGGGCGTGTCAGAGGAGGCGGGGCGGAGCGAGAATGGGCACGCTCATGGACACGCCCACGGAGGGCTGCTGGAGTCACTGAAGGTGAGCGCCTCCTGCTGGACATTAGAATATGGTTCCCCCTCCTCCTCAGCTGTGAATCACAGCGATATTATTGTGAGACCTTTGATGATGATCTCACGATATTTCAGTTATTGTTACGTCCCTTTATGCATATGGCTTATGTTGACCTCAAGAGCTTCTTATACAGAACATAATATATCTTTAGTGGGGAAGGCACATTTTTGCTCAAATACACGGTAAAAACCAGGACCTCTAAGTATTTCTGTATGAGCCTCGTGTCTATCCCGTTTTTTCTCAGAGGGCGATGAGGGGTCGCAGCGTCTCCATGGAAGCAATGTCAAGAGGGCGGTCTGAGATGCCATCCAGCCTGAGTGTCTCTAACGAGGTTTGTTTCAGATGCCCTCCCTTCCTAACACACCTACTTGTTTACTGTTTCTGTTTGCTAGGCCTATTGAAATGCACCGAGTGGGGGTCATATTAACATAATCATTCAGGGATCGGTGCTTTCACACCTCTGGACCTGACGTGACGTCACCATCACTATATTGGAGAATTAAAACAGCCACTTTAAGAGGATGTACCAGCACAGACGAGGGAGCAACACAAGTCCTCAGTCTGCAGTACATCTCCACATAAAAGCCACGGGCCGCTCCTTTGAGGATAGTGAGGTACAGATCTGAGAAAATAATTGGTCTGAGCAGGGAGACAAAGAGGCTATTTTTATTAGAAAAGACAATCCATCCTTGAACAGAAATGGAGGCCTCAGACATCATCTGTCTCCCATTTACAACTCCATCCTCAGACCTAAATCAAATAAAACAATAGGAGTAGCTGGGCCAGACCCGAGGTGTGAAAACTCCATTAAGGGCCTGAATGATTCTGCAAATACAAATTGAATTTCTCCTTTGCCTCCCTTCCTCCTGTATACCTGCATGTCAGATCCTATTATAACCTTCTATATCAGACGCCCTCCCATCTTCTTACATCCCTGTGTGTCAGATGCCCTCCCATCTTCCTGTATCTCTCCTGAGATGACTGAGACTGAGATGGTAGCAGGTAAATCATCTGATGTTGTGATATGTCAGATGCCCTCCCCGATGTTGTGGTTGGAGAAATATAGAAATGATCTGGGAAAAAACACTTGTGGATTTTGCCTTCTCATTTTCTCTCTCCTCGGTTCTTCAGCTGAGTTCTGGTTCTCCTATGAAGCGACGTTCTGGATTATTCCCTCGTCTTCTCAGTGTGGACAGTCAAACGGACAGACACCGGAGGTAAGACCACCAGCCGGGACTGAATCAGAACTAAACCAGGACCAAACCAGGTCTAAACCAGCTCTGAGCTAGGACTAAAGTAGGGCTAAACAGGACTGAACAAGGTCTAAGGCAGGCTCTTCAGTGAAGTGTTTTTACTGCGTGTCATTTGAACAAACAGACGTCATTCACCTCTTAAGTCTGTTATCTGCAGCTGTCATTTTTATCCAGAAATACCTTTGTCGCTGCTAACGCTAATCTGGGGCTAAACTGGCTCATGGTCACACAACTTAGAGACTTTATTTGTTTAAAACATTGGTACTTACTGGGTATAGAAGAGGACATAAGGTTAAGGCTAAAGGACCCAGATTACGCTATTTTCTGATTTATGTTATCATTTGGTGACCTAAACTGTTATCTTGAAAACTTGGACTAATCCTGGACTAAACCTGGACTAAACCTGGACTAAGCATGGACTAAACATTGACTAAACCTGTACTAAACTTGGACTGAACATGGACTAAACTTGAAGTAAACCTTAACTAAACCCGGACTAATTAAAACATGAACTAAACCTGGACTTAACCTGGTCTAAACCCAGACTAAACCTGGTCTACATGTTGTGATTGACAGTCTTCTGAGTGAACAGAGGAACTTGGACCACCACATGCTGGAAGAGACGACAGAACAGGCCGCCAATCAGAGGTCTCCAGAGGCAGGGCAGAGGAACAGGTGAGCATGGGCACCTGAACCTGGGAAGGACTTGACCCTGGTCCTGTGTGAATGAGACCAAACACAAGTCCAGGCCTGTTTTTGATGCAGTTACAATATTATAACATGTCTTAAAGCTCACAATGGTGAGTTTTGTGTAATATAGAATCTTTAAAGAAACCTCAGATCTTAATCCACAGATGTAGGACTTTATCATTATTTGTTTATCATTATTTGATTGGCTCCTTGGATGTCATTTTGTGCAGGAAGAAGGACAGGATCTCCTCCTCCAGCTCCTGTAGCTTCAACAGCCATCCTGAGGACCAGGTCTGCACCAGGTCTAAACTAGTACTGAACCTGGACTGAACCAGGACTGAATCAGGACTGAACCAGGACTAAACCAGGACTGAACCAGGACTAATCCAGGATTAAACCTGGGCTAGACGAGGATTAACCCAGGTCTATCTCTCTCAGAGCTCTCTTGTGGTGGATGGAGGGAGTCCAGTCATCTGCCGAAGCCCCACAGGTTTGGTTTATTTGTGTTTTATTTTGGAGGAGTGCTGTTTCCTGTCTGCTGACATGTCACTTCCTGTTTCAGAGAATAAAAACTCTCCCAGATCCAACCTGAAGTTCCGGTTTGAGCGTCTGTCCCACTCCGCAGCGGTCAGTCTCCAAACGATATGAAAGAAAATACTAAACTGACAGTTGGAACAGACAGTTGTAGTTAAGAAAAAAGAGCTTTTTACCATACAGTAACATTCTCTCATCATCGCATGTTTGAGTAATCTAGAGATCTTTCCCGGACCTTACTCAAACCCTTTTTAAGGTTAGCGGTAAGATTCAGTGCTCCACCCACAGCCTCCATCACCCACAACAATTCTCCATAAATATACAAAGGCAGGATACGAAACTGTACACAGCAACTTGACAAACCTGGAGCGATTGTGTTGTGATTTGTGTTCTGACGGGTTAGTGACTTAGAGCAGGGAGCAGGGAGAGCAGCCTCAGAGCGCCAAAATCAAAAGTGAAAATGTTAACAGTTGTTTTTTTGGGGGGGGAATATAGCATTTTCAAATCACCAAAACCTACTGTGATGGTCTGAATATGTTATATGTTAGCTGTTATTACCCCATGGAAGTAAAATCCCCTGAAATTTAACAGTTTAACTAGAACAGAAAAATATACTTTCTTAAAATGAAGATACAAAATGGGTGAAAATATAAAAATAACACTGTGAAAGTGCAAAGTGAATTTAAATACATTTGAATCAGAATTCCCTTGGTAAAATAAAAATACTTTTTTTTTTCTGCAGGGACACTGAAGAGGATGGACCAGAGAGGACCAAGACATTGTGCCTTTGAGCAAAACACATCTGCCATTTACTCATAGACTGTCTATAGAAATGGATTATGGGAGTGTGACATCACCCGCAGCGTTCAGCTCCAGCCAAATGAAGCTCATTGAGGCTGGCAATTATAGCGGCTAATCTGAAGCAGATCATCAGAGCAACCAAAGAGCCAATCCGGAGCAATGCTGTGGAAGGAGCCGACACTCGCGGGAGCGACCTCTGGGAAAAGGCATCTGATTTGTCTGTTATTTTTAATGTTAATATCTATTAGATTTAGGGACAAAGTGGAGAAATAAAAACTAAATAAAAACTCCAGGATCACGAGTCTGACAGTGGTAGTTATAGAGAGAGGAGGAAAAAGTGAATTAGAGCCAGATCTGTTCACTTCTTATTTGGAACACACAGCTAGCAGATTAGCTATGTCCATTTAAATAAACAGTCTATGCATTTACCCAGGCTTAGATCGGGTCCACGGCTCCTGACTGGTTTGACCCAAAGGCACCGAAGGATGCAGAATAGACTATTTTCCTAAGGGCGATAATGAAAATAAATATATGCAATAGTTTTATCCTGTTAATAGCTTTATGAGTGAGACTTAACAAGATTTAAACCAAGACTAAGACTAAAACATGACAAACCCAATACTAAAGCAGAACTGACAGCAGTATAAACCAGATTCTGTCCTGTCTAAGTGGTCATCTTGGGTGTTGAGGTCTACAGCCAATCCTCTCTCGGTAAAAGACTGTGGTTTGGAACAACTTCATTCTGTGTTTGCACTGATTAAAAGCCTTAAAAATTTAAACACAATCGATAATTGTAATTAATCTACGGCTCAGCTGACGAACAGTTAACGACAGTTTTACACTGGACTTTTTATGCACTTTTCTGTCCGATGTGTTGATGTGAAAATGTAAACAGAGTATCCTGTCCCCCGATGATGATGTCATATGTCATTGTTTGTATCCGTCTGATGATGTCACAGTTCTTAATAAATTATTGTCAATGTCTAAAATGTGTCAAGGACTGAACAAGAGCAAAACAAGGTCTAAACCAGGTCCAAATCAGGATTAAACAAGGCCTAAACCCATGTTTAAACTCAGGTCTAAACCAGAACAAAACCAGTATTGAGCCAGGACCATTTTATTTAGGAATAAAGCAGAACTGAATGAAGGCTTTCTGAACCTGAACCAGGACTGAGTCGGGACTGAATCAGAACTGAACCAGGTCTAAACCAAGTCTAAACCAGGTCAAAATCAGGACTTAACAAGATTTAAACTGATGTCTAACCTCAGTTCTAAACCAGTACTGATTCAGGACTATGCCAAGATGTATCTAGGACTAAACCACAACTGAACCAAGACTTTCTGAACCAAGACTAAACCAGGACTAAACCACAGCTTCCTCCAACATGATTATTGATACTGGAGCAGGACTAAACTGGACCAAAACCCAGATCTGAACTGGTTCTAAACCTGGTCTAGGAGGAATCAAGGAGACACTTGGGTGGAAAAGATAACCCAGGACCATTTAAAATTGTATTTATTACATCTCTCATGAATTCACATTTACAACAGCACAGTTTCAGCTCAAACTTTGAATGAAACAGAAAATTACAGTTTGGAATGACACGACACTTGAACAATAAATAATCACTTTCAACACACCAACCAATCAGGAGCTTGCACAGAACACACCAACCAATCAGGACCCAGCTCTGAACACCCAGACCAATCAGGAGCTTTTGCATGTCATTTAAAACATGATGCATTATTCCAGCAGTTTGGACACTCAGAATTTTGCTCAACAATAAACATGAACTTTAAAATACGAAATCGGGACGGAGAATGTGACAGTGGATAAGACACAAATCAAAATGGTTGCACGTTTTGGGTTGTTCGCGTTCAGGGGTCAGTGCTGGGGTCGTGGAGAGGTCGAAGGTCAAGGTTGTTTATGTCACCATGTACTCCTGACGTTTGTTCAATCGCACCTGAAACAAAAAGAAGAAACGTCAACTCCAACTGGGCACCACAGTTTTCTAACTCAGAAATCTGTAGTCTGACTTGTTTCTTTTATCAAGTTGTTTTAGATGAATATTGTGATTTAAAATGTCCAAATGATAACATAATGATACACTGGCATCTCTGACTACTATATTCTTCAAACTGCATAACAGACACAACCCGAATAGGTTTGTTTTAAGGAAAATAAAATCGGAAAACTAAGTACTGAGCAGTGGAATATCTTGGATTGGGGAAAACAGAGATTTTAAGGCCAATGGTGTCTTGAATGCATGAGAATCTAATGTTGATATTAGTTTTAGGTTGCACTAAATAAAAGTTAAATTAAAAGAGCTGAATGTAGCCTGCACACAACAGTTTAAAAAAAGTGACTACAATCACAAATGAACCTGTGCTGTTGCTGCCTAAACCTGCAGATAAAAGACACACAAGTTTTTCCCTTAAATGTATAAAAAAAATTGACTTAGTGTGATGTCACCAAGTGTTCAGCACCACTCAAATGAAGCCGTTACAAGAGCAAATTTGGAGCCAAGCTATATTATGAATAATAGTTGTTTTTTTTTCTGACAAATAGTGGACAAAATAGAAAAAACAAACAAAAAGCAACTTGGATCATGTAGAGCAGGTTAACACGAACATTTTAAGACCAAAATGCTGAGGCTCACAGCAGCAGTTACAGAGAGAGGGATGACAAGATTCTAATGTAAGTCAATGGGACCCAGAGTCAGAAGGAGCCGGAGGAGATTCCTATTTGAACTGCGGAGTATAGTGTGTTAGCTATGTCCATTTATATACAGGGCTCCCCCTCTTTCACTGACAAAAATTCGAAATTTTTCTGTGACTTCTTCATTACGTAAAGTGAATTTTCTATGACTTTCGGTGCCCTACATGTGTAGATTTTAGCTTTACTTTTAGGGCTAAATATGAAATGTTAACCTTTTCCACCCCTCCCTTCCCCCTCTCCCAGTGGCCACAGCAGTGGGGTGAGTAGAGACAACTTCCCCTTCATGAGTCACATTCACGCAGGGGCTGCCACATATGTTCGGAAATAATCATAATAAAGATAACGTAAAAGAGAATGCTGTAGTTGGAATTTTAGTATCTCTTTCACTCAAGAAAATTTCAGGCCTGGAAAACGACATTTTCAATTTTACCTGTATATATGCAGTCTGACTTTTTCTCATTCTCATTATTTGGACAGGAAAGTTCAGAACTTCTAGAATTGCCTCCCTGAGCTGCAGAGGCTGCACTAGCACCGACTCATGATCATCTGCAGGTGCTGGGTTCAAGTGTGTTACGAGGATCTCACGGTTACCTGACACAGAGACACGGCTCCGACAGCCACATAGATCCCTGCGGCGATGAAGCAGTTTATGGCCACCTGCGTGTACAGCCGGTAGATGTTCTGAGGAGGCTCCTTACTGCAGAGAACAAAAGAGAATATCAGATGCCCTCCTATACTCAAATATAATCCGTGGAGTGAAAGTTGTTGGTAAGGTTCCCTGTGTGATGTTGCTTCTAAACTCACTCGTCACGCATGTCTTGCTCGGTGAAGGGCACATCTTCGATCAGAATGGCAGATTTGGCGCTGAAAAAGATCCCCAGCATTGCCTTCAGAAGAAACAGGGAAACAACCTCAGTACCACCGCTCTCATTAACATGGGCGAGTCCTGGTCCTGGTCTAGTCTTGGACCAGTATTGATTTATCCTGGTTAGGACTAACTAATTAAGACTTGATTTAGCTCAAATTTGTTCATAAAGAAGTCCTGTTTTTGTTAAATTATTAGTTTTACATAAATTTGTGATCTTATATTATAATAATGTTGTTTCCACATCAAAAACATACCTGGAGTTGCATTTTGTGTCGTTCACAAATTTAACTCACTAATCCTGCTCCAGTTTTTAAACTTTATACACTTCAGTAGAATAATGTGACTGGTTTCAGTCTTCAACCCTGGAACTACCGACCTTTAGTGAACAAAAGCTGAAGGGTACATTTTAACTTTAAAACTCCTGCTTCTTCATGACAACACAAGGCGAAAAAGAGCATTTTGAGTTTTGATATGTAGACAGAATTAAACTAATTATGAAGGGTTAGTCTGACACGTGTGAATGAAACAAAACACAACATGTTTTATGATGTTTTACATGGCTTAAAGCTCACAAGAGTAAATTTTGTGTAATATAAACTAAATCAGTTAGTCAAAAACTCTACAGCACAACTTCTACCAGAAACCAAAAGAAGAGAGCACATTACCCAAATACGTGCGTCTTTGGACTGGCTTCCTATTAAATTTAGAACTGATTTTAAGATATTACTATTTGTTTTCAAAGCTTTGAATGTCCAACTTCCCCCAGATTTACACCCCCCATACATGCTTTGAGGTCCAAGGACCAGCTCCAGGTTGTGGTGTCTAAGACAAGACTTAAAACATGACTGTTTTAAGTCTTGTCTTAAGATTGACTTTTATGCTTTGGCTTTGAGTTGTTTGGTCTTCTGTATTTTTTTTTTTTCATTGCTATACTCTGTGGCTTTGCTCTTATTTTATTTTACTGGTTTTATTGTTTTAAGACTAGTACGATTCAATCTGAGCATTTATTTTATCATTATATTAGTATTGTTGTCGTTTTGAGTCATATTACTCTTAATTAGTGTATACTAAAGTGAAAAGTGAGACATTTGAAATTCTAGTTCTAGTCTTAAATAAAATGTTCCGACTTCCCATAGAGCCAATGTCACGTGACACACCAGTCACATGATCTCACGGTAACTATGGCATAAAACACTCTAAACCTAAATTCTCCCGTAAATCGGCTCATATCCCACTCTTATAACAACAACAACAATCTTTAACAATGCGTATCAAGCATTATTCTAGTTATTTCGATCCCTCCACATCAGGTCTGACATGTTTATCACAAGAGTCAATGAATGAGGCCTATTTGGGATCCGTCTATTCCCTATTGCTGTCTGAATTCACTTAGTTTGGGGTCAATAAATGACAATATACTAACGTTTAAATGTCCTAAAACATCATAAGACCACAGTTATGTGCAAAACGGTCAGATTTGTCCGAGTGAATCCAAGAAACCAAAGCTCCGGGCCTTACCAGCATTATAACCCCCCAGATGCTGATCACGATGCCGCAGGCCGCCATTTTCGGCCCGCAGAACAGTAGGGACGGCATGGCTCGGTCCGGTCCGGTTCAGGCTCGGTCCGGGTCAATCCAGGCTCGGTCCGGGTCGATCCTCTGGCCTAGGTCCTCTCGGTGCTCCGCAGAAAACAACCAAAGATGTCCCTGAGCTGCGGAAACACGGGACAGGACGAGGTGGAGTCAGCTGACCGCCTTCGGACGCACTCGGAAACACTCGGAAACATTCGGAAACACTCAGAAACATTTGGAAAGCTAAGGTAGCTTCTGGAGCATTCACTTTTACAAGACTTTCGTAGAATAAGGAATAAATGTATGAACTAACTTAAAATAAAATAAAATAAAATAAACATTCGGAAACCCTCGACTCCTCCTGAATCACACGCCCCGCCTCCTCTCCGATATCAGCCAATCAGAGCGGGAACTTCAGTGCCAGTGCTCTTTTGTAGCTTTCTGTCTTAATATTAACAATAATCACAAATTAATAAGAGATTTAAAAGCCTCAAACATAACGCAGTACCGGTTATTTAAAAGTATTGTTAAAAGTATTTTTTGTATTTTTTGTGTCTAAATGGAGGCGAGTTAAAGCGCCGAGTGAGAGTTAGCATTAGAAGCTAACGCGGCTAACGACTGATTCATTGTTTTCTACTAAAGTTTCACGCTTTACTGTGTTTAAACTGTGATTAAAGGACAGTATGACGTCTGCGTCTGCGAAGGTACGTTTCACGCAGATACTAAACTTTGAATTCAGTGCTTTTGTTCAGAAATAAATTAAATATTTAGTGATCTGTGAGAGATTTGAGCTGCAAGATTTGAACCGGAAACACAACAAAGGCACAGTGAGAAACATGAACATGGGTCTGAGCGGTTCTCTGCACAAAACTCGTGTCATATATGGCGTTAAATGTGTTGCTGTGTTTTGCATGAATAACTGTAATGAACACATGGTGAAAGAACTAGTGGAGGAGGCCTGTGTAATTAACTATGAATTGAACTATGAATGAAAGCTGCTGACCCTGTAGTTCAGACCTCTATAAACTTGTTCTCAAATGTCCCTGTGTGTCAGATGCCCTCCCTGTCTCTCCATGGGGTCTTATTCTCTGTAAAAGTTCATATTTCAGGCTTCTACCCTTTGGTGCAAATGCTTCTACCTGTATGCAGTTTCTACCTAAAATAGGGTAACCAGACGTCCCTATTACCCGGGAAAGTACCAGTTTTGAGCCCTGTGTCCCCTGTCCCAGCAGATTTATAAAAATTTTATACAAGAAGTGTCCCTATTTTTTTTACTAATTTGACAACATGTAATTTCTCTGATGCAGGTGGGGGAGATCTTCTCTGCAGCCGGAGCAGCCTTCTCTAAACTTGGGGAGCTGACCATGCAACTGCACCCAGTGTCTGACTCCAGCCCTGCAGGGTGCGTCTAAGTGCACTAGTGCTGTCACGATGATTTCACTTGATTTCAATACAAATATATTAGTTATAGAGTCAGTTCTTCCTGGTCAGACTATGTTAAAATAAAGCTTGGATTAAAGACTAATAGAGCTTCAGACTGAGCACCAACTCCAGTTATCATCACACCCACAGGGAATGTTAATAACATCAGCAGCAAAGTATCAATCAATCATTTTTTGTTGTTTGTCTCAGGGCCAAATGGACAGAAACAGAGATCGAAATGCTGCGTTTGGCTGTGAGACGATTTGGAGACGATCTGAATAACATCAGCAGCGTCATCAAGGAGAGGACTGTGTGAGTCTCTACAGTCTAAACTCTAATAACCAAACTCTAATATAAGTAAACTAGAACCAAAATACAGCACTATCATCAAAAAAATGACCATGGGAGTCTAAACTCTAATATACTAAACATATACAGACGTAGACATGTACGTAAAAATGCAGATTAAACTTGTGAAACATACATTTTCATAAACATGTTTTGCATATTTAAAAGTAACGGCAGATTAAAATGGTGTCATTGTTTTCTAGTACTTAAAAAATACTGTTCTTTAGATGAACTCCTGATGCAGGTGTAGTCTTGTGAGTGCTGTTTGGGTCAGATGCACAGAGATACAAAATATTTTTGAGAGATTTTAACACGCTGCCTTTTTAATTGACTAATCAAACTGCAGGACATGTCTTTAATCAACCAAGAATGTCTTTTGTTGAATACTGTTTATAATATACAAAACCAAAAGGGCCCATATTACACTGTTTTCTGCTCTGTTGTAATGTTTCTTCATCACAAACATATCTGGAGTTGTGTTTTGTTTCATTCACGCATGTTTAACACACAAATCTTGCATATTTAGGGAGGTATTTAGTTCTTCTCTCAAACTAAAAACATCCATGTTCCATCTTGTGATGTAATGTGTTCAAATAGGAAGTGCTCCACTGTGTTTTTTAACTCCAAACACCTTCACAAGAATCATTAAGATGATTTCATCCCTGGAATTGCCAATCTTTACTGAACAAGACATGACCTCACAAGGTGGAAGACAGCATTTTTAGCTTTGGAGATAGAGTAGACACACTAATAATAAATGATATTAAAGGATATTAAACATGTGTAACAACATTATAACATGACTCATGACAACAACATGACTGATAAATTTTGCATAATATAGGACCTTTTAAAGAATGCAAGTGAGTGTTCCGCGCAATAAACTGAACTAAAAAACAAACTTTTCAAACACACCTATGTTATCAAAGAGCGCTGCATGAAAACTGTTTCAGCTCAGAGCGCCCCCCTGTGGATGCTGTTTGTAACTGTCTCTCCTCTCAGGGCTCAGATCAAGTCCACAGTGAAGAGGAAACTGTATGAGGACAGCCGCGTGCCGCTCTCTGATGCTCATAAGAAACCTGTGAAGAAAGCACCTGCTCTGC
>KN491245.1:0-16634 GCA_000787155.1 Scartelaos histophorus | reverse complement strand
TGACACAGTAAAAACAAAAAAAAAAAAAAAAAAAGGCAGCGTTCCAATTATAGTTTTATTGAACATCTTGATCCACTTGTTGAAGCCATGGTTAAAGCCCGGGAAAGTAGCGCTGTCATTGGATAAGTGTAAATGTCATTCAAACCTGTCCAAACGGGGCCACGCCCCCAACAGTGGAAGGGGCGGGATAGCGGGAAGGTTACTTAGCAATGAAAAACACCGGCTGTCAATCAAATCTGTTACTAACGCTGGCGGGAGCGACCTCGGGGAATGAAGGCATCTGATTGGTCCGAATTTATTTTCATATCTTGATTTAGGAACAAAATATCGAAATTAAAAAATCAGGATCATCTAGCGCGGGTTAATACGAACATTTTAAGACCAAAATGACGAGGCTAACAGCAGCAGTTACAGAGAGATCGAGGCGACAAGATCTTAATGTAAGTCAATAGGAGCCAGGGTGAGAAGGAGCCGGAAGAGCCTCATGTCGCACTTCCTATTTGGCGCGCGGCGGCTAGCACGTTAGCTATGTCTATTTATATATACGGTCTATGCTCTGACCTCTGTCCGTATCCATCAGCCCGCCCCTCTGCTGCAGACAGGCGGTCGGACTCAGGGCTGTTGACTCGACGATAGCGCAGAGATCTGCCTTGACCACTTGGAGACTCTGGAGCTCGGACCGGTCCAGGGTCCTCGTCTGGTCCTCCCTGTGGACCACAGAAATCAGGGCTCAACTGTTAGGTCAAGAATTGTCAGGTTAAAAGGCACCATGGGATAATCAATTTAAGTCAAGTTTATCTGATTTAAAGTGGGAATAAACACATAAACTCTGCCCACAAGCACATTTCAAATGGAGCTGCTAAATTAGGAGGGCGGAGTCTGGAAGTATAAAAAACAGTGTGATTGGTCTAACAGGTGTCCAAACAGAAACAGTTGGCTTTAATCCTTACATTCGTGCGTGATGTCAAGTAGAAATTGTAGAGGATGTTGAAGGCAGCACAAACTTATATAATGTATCCTGCTTTGTATATTAATGTAAATTTGAATTGGAAGAGCATGGGTGATGTTGGCTTGTGGGCTGAGCTTTGGAAAGGATCGTACTGCTAAAAATGGTCCAAATAAGGCCCTGGAAAGATCACTAAAATACTCAAACATGCATAAATGACTTCTGAAAACTCTTCTGGTATGCTGCATATTTTTGATGAGGGAACGTTATAATGTGATTAAAAACCTACAAAAAGTTAATTTTGCCTTTATGAAAAAGAACATAATCAATTTACTGGAAAAGGGGCTAATGCACCATCTGCATCACACTGAAAAAATTAGATATAGATTTTGAGAAACTGCTGTAACTGTACAACCCCTTTGACTGTACCTTGTTAAGGCTGATTCGGAGCCGGTTGCGGTTGAAGTCTGTGTCTTCCCACCCCTCACCACCATCGGCCAGTTGTGCGTCGCCGTGGAGGCGAGAATCGGGATTTTGCCCGTCGCCATGAAGACGAGCAGGCGGAGGTGGGGGAGCATTCTCCTGGTCGCTCAGGTGTTCATCCTGAAGAACGTCATCTGTGTTCTCTCGTTGAAGGTCCCCAGGAATCGGAGTTACAATCGCTCTGTGGAGACATAGGCTGGTCAGACAATACAGATGAACTATTGATACTACAGCTGATGTCATCAGCTTTCTTTAGGTTAGTGAGGCACAGCCTCTGAAGCTCTTATACTCAAGTTATGTTGTGTTCAGATGCCAGCTTCAGGAGCATTGTGTTGATGTAAGTTAGTCCACTGTTTCTGCATTTCAAACTCTAGACAAAGCATGTTTCAGCGGATGGATCAACCACCAGAGTTGAAAAATTTGCGTTTATTCATAGATCTGAATGTTGCCAGTTTAAATACGGCTCTTAGCATAAAACGTCAATGGCTCAGTGGTCAAATCCACTGACCCACAGGGTGGCAGTGCGATTCCAGCTTCCACAGATTAATTCTGTCGAGGTGCCCTTGGGCAAAACATTTAACCCACTTCACCCTCAGTGTCTGCATAGACTGTTGTATGAATGTCTGTGTGAATGGGTGAGTGGTTCCTGAGTGCCTTGAAGGTGGAAAAGAGCTATATAAAAATGTGACCATGATCATTTTTAATTTTTCTCTTGAGTTTTCAAACTAAAAACTTATGTGCGTGAACCCCCCCTTACTTGACCATAGTGGGTCTGGTGCTGTGCTGTTATGGGACTGTTGCAGTGGGCCTGGCGTCTTGGTTTAGGTCTGTCAGAGCCACTCTTACCCGACCATAGCTGCTGTGGGCCTGGTGTTCTGCTGGGGCTGTGTGGAGGCACTGGTCGACATGGTGGCATCGCTCCCTCCTTTCTCCCAGTCAAAAGGCTCGTTCTCTGTAATGATTCGCTCCTTCATGCTGTTCTCAAACACCGACATTAGCAGCTGTAAAACACAGCACCACTCATCAATGCACTCACTTTCAGTAGGTAGAATAGCCAAAAATGTCAAAAATATTAGTTTATTAGTTAGATTAGATTAGTTAGAATATTAGTCACTTAAAGAGTAACTGCTGGGACGTAACATCTGATTTATAATTTGAAGGACAAATTGAGGAGGAGTTGTACCTGGTAGTCTGGTTTGGTGAAGTAGTCCAAAGCCTGAACATGGTCCAGGAAGACGTTAAACTCCGAAGGCATGTGTTTGAGCAGCATCCTGTGATCATAGCGCTCCTTTATCTGTCCAACTTGCTCCTGAAATAAGAAAGAGATGTGTCAGATGCCCACCAGTTCTGTTATATCATCATGTCATATGGTCTCCCATCCCCTTGTAACCCTGCTGTGACTGGTGTTAGACTGAACATAGGAATATTCACCTTGTCTTTGATTTTTCTCCATGGTAACTGTCCGACTGCAAACTCCACCAGCATGTAGAACAGGGACCACAGGTCATCGTGTCGACCCATTTCCTGAAACAAAATCCTGTTACTTATCTTTTTTGTCACATTACTTGGTGCACCTGAGCCTTGGTTTCTTCAGTCTTATGATATTATCATATCATGTAGTTCTAAAAAAAAAACGCAGATGTTACTACACCTGTACATACTGACATATTCTGCTGAAACTATATACACAAACAATATATAAAAACTTTACAAAACTATGAACTAACTATTAACTAACAAATCAATTCAAACCGATTCTCTGAGAGGCTTTAAAGCAATTTTGGTGTCTGTATAAAATGTATTTAGACTGACAAGATTGGCAGCTCCATGCAAAATAATTACCTTGTTTTTGTGAGCATTGACAGAAGCATATCGGACCGTTCCCCTGAAGCCGGCCACTGTTCGCGGCTAAAACAGAAAAAAAAAGTCAGATATCAGAAAGAAATTAAAAGTTCAGCAAAAGCATAGGGTGTCTGCTGTTAATATTCTGGTAAATAAAGAATAATTAAATACTTAATATTCATAAATATATAGTGAAAATATTTTTTCTGGAACAAAATAAATAAAATTAGACAACATAAAACAAAATGAAAAAATGGTGAGGAAAACCACCAGAACATCACAGCCTCAAGCCCGCAGTGCATCATAGGAAACTGTGTTTTGAGGCTTGGTTAGTAGCTAAACTGCATTTATTTATTTATTTTGTTTTTGACAATGAGAAATTGTGTTATATTATAGTTATTATGGAGAATGTTTTGTAACACATATCTGAGTTAAGTGTGTGCCGGAAATGCAGTTTTAGTCCTTCGGAGAAACCTTTACTTAAAATGGTTATGTTTTCTAATAAGGAACTGTTTGTCATGATACTAAAATCAAACTCGATTTTGATACCAAGGAATTTAACTCCATATTCAATACAGATTCTCATACCACGATGATGATTGAAAAAACAACAGCAGTATTTATCCTTTTTTTCAACATTAAATCTTAGCACATATATACGATGTGGTCTTATATCTGTGTTGTCCAAGGTTTCACAATGGTCCAGTGGTTGAGCTGATTTGTGCTGTTAAACAAGTCCCTCTCAGAAACATTAGCCAACAGTTTCAGTTAGTCATTCTCACTGTGAAAATCAAACAACTAAACATGACCATAAACACTCATTTTGATCAATAGCTCCTGAAATTGTGTTGTTTTTACTTATTTTTACTTACTTATAAGTTTTACTTATTACTACAATGTAATATATTAGCAAAAAGTAAAAAATATGAATGGTAATAATGAATTCAAAATAAGTAGCAAAAAAGAGACAAGTAAAGCAAGAGACAGGTATCAATACCTGCATTTACAATTGTATGCAGTTACATAAAATTATGTAAATGCATATGTACATGTCAAAATAAAATAGAAAATAAGTAGTAAAAAATATATCTCAGCTGTATACAAGAGGCCATGTGCAAAAATCATATAATTAACAGGACATAGGGTTATCTGTTACATAAGGGTGAGTTGTTGTACAGTTGTATGGAGTTTGTTATGAATATAATCCTGTATCTTTCACTGTTTGAGCGGAGCTGTAGGAGCCTGTTGGAGAATGAGCGCTTCTGCTCTTCTGAGTGTGTATCAAATTTATTCAGTATCAAAATCGAGTTCTAAATTTTAGTATTATGACGACATTAATTCAGGTTTTTTTTTGTTTTTTTGTGTGATTGTTCTGGTGATGCCATTTTGAGCTCTGCGCCGTTGACACCACTCACATCCCGGACCCCAAGGAGACGATGGAGAAACGGAGGCATGCACGTCAAAATCATAACTCCAAAGCAACTGTAAGAAAACAAAAACAACACAAACTGAACACAACTCAAAAGAAGCTGAAAATATAACAAACAAAACAGGCATAAACAGCAGACAGTGGCTTCAAAAACATTTAACAATTACATATTTATATTTTTGAACATTTGTTTGAACCTTATGGAGGGGGTATGTTACTTTTTGGTGTACTTTTTTGGTAACGGCTATACACATAAGATATTTAGAGCACGATATTAACTTTTATTCTTTTGAATATCCTGTATGTGCAAAAAAAACAACAAAACTTCCTCTTCAGAGTGCTATCACGTTACATTTAGCTTGTGTGCGGCTAATGAAACTACTGTACATTACATCAGGTTCGTGAAGCTGTAGTGTATTGTTTTGTATCAAGCTTTTGTATGTGCATAGAAAATTGGTGTGAGTGATGTAAGCTGTGGCCTGAGCTTTGGGTAGGATAGTACTGCTAACCATGAGATGCTAATGCAAAATATTTGGGAGATGCAGGAAAGATCGCAAAATTACTTAAACATGCATGGATGACATCTAAAACCATGTTTTTTATGAGGGAACTATTTTATAACATGTTATAAGCTCCCCAGTACCCTTAATACTCATAATGCCCTTTATAAGGCCTGAAGTCCTTTTCCTGTTAATACATTGTATGGTAAAATATGCTAAATAAGAAAAAATGTAGACTGTAAAATGTAATCTATTATTTTAAGCATTTTAGCAAATCACAGCTCCTGACAGGGTCTCCTCTTTTCAGACACATTGTTCCTAAGTATCATGGGAAACCAACTGTCTGACCCTAACCCACTTCTGACCCTTGACAACTGGTTTTCTGTCATGGTGCATTTTCAAGAATGCCAAAAAACATATAAGGCACAGATCACATAATTATAAAGAAACAACAACATGACACTTCCCCAAACAGTTGTTTCTGTGTCAAGGTGCAATTTCACAGTGGCAGAAATCATTAAAACTAAAACAGATTATAGACTCAAACAAATACTAAAACGTGATTCTGATGTGTCCTTGGGCTCTCTGTTAAACTGGACGGACAGTTTAGCTATGATACTATACTTTTTAACCCCCCCTCCAACAAAAAAAACAAAACAAAAAACCAACAACAACAAAAAAACGCAAAAACAAACAGGGAACTAAATGACCTAACTCCTGTCACAATAATTGCTATGTCGACTTATCGCCCAAAATATCTCTTTCATAGTGTGCGTAAAAATCATATCTGATCAGATGTCAGCTGACACCGGAGCGTTTCCTGTTTGCAGAAACAGGAAGTGAAGGAGGTCCCAGAGAACATAAAATATTAATGAGATCAAGGAAAAACACTGGACTAAAGCAGGACTGAACCAGGTTTAAAAACAGAAGTAAAGCAGAACTGAACCAGGTATAAAACCTGTATTGTAACAACAACGTTAAACCAAGTAGACATTGTATTAAACCCCAGTTAAACCAGGACTAGATCAGGATGAAAAAAGACTAAACTAGGACTATGGTTAAATTCCAATTAAAACAGGATTTAACAGGACTAAACCAGGTCTAAACCAGGTCTAATAAAAGACTAAACCAGGACCAATCTCAAACCAAAGTGTTCACAGTTCTAAAAATAGGTCTGACTCATGTTGAATGAGAGAATTAAAGTGACCTTCAAAATAAGTATTCTAACATTTGTCTTGTATTCTAACATTTTTCTATCACTAAACACTTATCAATCGAAAAGATGTCTTTAAAATTAAAAGCTCTGACGCAGACGGGAAGTGAACGTCCTCCTTACAAACTGACCTTGTGTTACTGCAATGCACCAAATGCACTACAACACTGTAAACCGGGTCTAAACCAAGTCTGAACAGGACTGAGCTAGATCTAAATCAGACCTGAACCAGGTTTGAACAAGGATTGAACAAGGACTCATCCAGGTCTAAACCATGTCTAAGCACTAAACCAGGACTAAACCAAATCTGAACCAGGTCTAACCCAGGATTTAACCAGGGATAAACCATGACTAAATTGTGAGTAAACTGGGACCAAACCTGGACTAAACCAGGATGAATCAGGACTAACCCAGGTCTGAACCAGGAACCAAGACTTAAACATGGCTTACTGAAGTCTACTACTAAACTATGATTAAGCCAAGAGTGCATTTATACTTTATCTAGTCATAAGGCCAAAACCTGGAACTAAACTAGGACTAGAACAGAAACCAAATCTACATTAGGTAAAGAATGACCAAACCTCCACTAAAACAGTGTCATACAAACATTGGAATATTCTAGAAATAAAGTCTACAACTTAAACAAAATGTGTGAAAAGTCCAAATCCAGGAATAATGGCATCAGGTGGGGAAAAAGACAAATTCTAGGATTAAACCTGGAGTAAACCAAGCATAAACATGAACTTCAGATGACAAGTAGGTCTAAACCAAGCTTGAACCAGGTCTAAACCAGAACGTAACCAGGACTAAACTAGGACTAAATCAGAGTCTCACCGGCCGGACTTCCCCAGTGGTGTTGGTGTACTGTCGGGCCAAACCAAAGTCCAGCATGTAGCACTTCCTGTAGGTGGAGGGTAGACGTCCCATTGCAAAGTTTGACTGGAAAAAAAAAAGCACAAAAAATGTTATTTTGTAAATGATACCAATGGAAATACCAACACATCTGTGCACCTCAGAGTGACTATACAGTATTGTGAAACTAAACTAGGCCTAAACCAGAATCCGTCCAGATTTAAGGGAGGTTTAAACAGAACCAGGTCCAAACCATAGACATGGATGAGAAATTCACCTCATAGAAAGTGATCGACCTGCATAATTCATGGAGAAGATTTGATTTCCTATGGTGCAGTCCTGGAAGGATTGCTTTCTTGAGTTCTTTCAAGTCACTTTTAATTGAACTTGAAACAAGGCCATGGGCCTGTAAATATGTCTATAATGTGCAGACTGATGTATGTGTGTGAGTGTATGTGTTATTGTTGTGCCTTTGTGCTGCTGCCACCAGGACACAGAAGAGATTTTAAATTTTAGATTGTTTCTAAATCTTGGTTAAATATTGTGCATGTTTTGGGTCATAGAGGGTATACACATGGACAAGTGGACATAGCTAGCCGCTGCTTTTCAAATCAAAGTGAGCATGGGAGCAATTTGACCTCTCTCTGTAACTGCTATCAACTAATCATTCTGACTTTCAAATGTTTGTTTAACTCGACCTGCATGATCATGGTATGATATTTCCCTGTTTTGTCTGCATCTTTCCCAAAAGTCGCTCCAGCTAGCGGTAACAACAGGTTTGACTGATAAGTGCTAAGCTTATACAATATGGACCAGGTCTATCAGAACTGACCGGTTTGATGTCTCGGTGCAGGAAGCCTACAGAGTGAATGGCCTCAATGGACTCCAGGATCTGTTTGCCGAGCCTCAGCGTTGTGCTCATGGTGAAGGTACCGCGAGGCTGAGAGCGCCGCAGGTCGGCCAGGTTACGCCCCTGGTGTAAACAACACCACAGAAAAACAATAAGACGCGCAAACAAAACAATACAGAAGTAAACAAAACCAGAAGCGATAAACAACATCAACACAGGTAAACAACACTAGAGAGAAAAAAGTAATGTCCTTGAGCATAATCAAATAAATCTGTCTTTTGCTGTTCATGTGGCCATTGAGATCTCAGGAAAAAGTCTTTAGTTTAGTTTAAAAATTCATTTGAATGCAGCACAAGTTTTATCTGTCATTTAGATGGCCGTACTTCAAAACATGATAGATAAATACTAAAATGCCACTAACCTTGACTTAATGGTAACATCAATATTCAGACTTTCCGAGATAAAAGCACATAAATGCAAACAGACTCCCAAACAACCCCCAACCTGAACTAGCAAAGACCACATGAATGCAGAATATCTTATGAGTTTTCATGGTGACCACAATAGAATGACTGACATAAAAATGGGGGTTAGATAAATTTCACCATTCCTGTGTGTGGACCAAATCTGAGAAATCTGAGAAAAAATATAATAATTAATAGTATTATAAATAACATTCTCACCTGCAGCTGCATCACCACGTAGTTGAACTTGTCGTTTCGTCCACAGCCGATAAATTTGCACACGTGGTTTTTACCTGATAACAGAAGAGCTATATCAAACTAGGATCGTCAAAAGTATCAAAAATCAGATACTAATCAATACTATGTATTGATCCATTGAAACTATATAGTTGTATAGTATCAATTTAGTATCAATAGTAAAAAAAGTCACATTTACAGGACAGAAATGAACCTTTCTTAAATAGCACAAAAAGTAATATATGCCTGTAGACCACTATCGAACCTACCTGGATGTCTGAGGGATTACAGGTGTAAGGCCACCTGGTAATATAAATAAAAAGTACTTTGATTTATTAACTTTGAAACTAAACTTGCAGGTAACCCCATGTTCCACCACTGAGAACACAGATTGAGAAGCAGTGCTACAAAAGTAAAAAGCAGAACACACCGTAGTGAAATACAGTGCAGTGCAGTGGCATAAATTCCCTCTGAGGTGAGACTGAAATAGAAGCATTTTATGAAGCATAAGAAATATGATGGCTCATCATCAGTGACTCACAAACCGACCAATCACATGGCCTGATCTTGGTCACATGAGATAGCCTTGGCTTCAGTGCTTCTTATGTAATTGTTACGGATCGCTTCACCTCTCAGTGCACATGGCTCTGAAACCACCACAGTTTGTTTTATACCATTAAAAGATAAAATTTTTGTCATTGCAAATTTTGACTGAAAACTGCGTTAAACTAAATCAATAAGTGAGGACAAGAATTGAAGAATATTTTTGTCAGCTAATTAAAACTAAACATAAATGAACAGGGGTGAAATGAAACATGATCCCAAATATTCCTTAACAACCAAAAAGCCTCAAAACAAACTATATAAGTTCAGTTTAAAGGAGAAGAAGTACCATTTGGTTAATTCTGTTTAGAGTAAAAATGTTACATTTTGTTAAATTCTGTTGAATCTATCTATGCACCCACCCATTCATGTCTGGTAGCTAGTTGCTTGGACTAAGAAAGTCTACAGTAAATCTATATATAAAGATCCTCCTTCTGTATGGGCTTTAAAGTGGAACTAAACACTGCATCAACTTTTCTTCGCTACTTGACTGTTTATATGGTATTTAAATTTAGAGCGTCACGGGCAAAGGACTGACAGACAGAGAAGCGCATGATACAAACTCAGGGAATAGCAAAAATAATTATTACTTATCTCGCAAAATTGTACATTTAAAGTGCAACATCTCACCCGCATCTCAGTCCACAAAGCAGTGCTATTAATCCAGTTTGAAGCTTTTTTAAAGTAAAAAAGGCCTGAGGAGCTTGTGTGTCTGCACAACATCCATGCAGCCCACGAATCAAGGTGAAGTTGCAGATTAGCAAAAGTCACTCTACTTCCTGTGTACTTTATCACCTTCTATGCACTAAAAATCATGTCTGCCTAAGTATTGCACCAATTTCACAAATAATAATAACACAGTTTTGTTTTGCATCTAGAAATGCAGGGCTCTGATCTTTTGAACATTTGAGAGTCTCAAAGCGAATGGTTTTGCTCTAGACAGGAAACAGATGACTACTTTATAGCCTGTGGTATGGAACCATATCCCGTAGCAGTCTTAACAATCAGAGATTTAAAGATTGTTCTTGTGTCTGTTCACATCAAAAAATCCTGCAGTGTGTGGTGGCCTTTAGTTCTAGAGGTAAGGCTTAGTAAATACCCTAACCCCACAATTAAGTTGCTAAGCCGGAATCACTCTTGAAAAACTATCTGTTCATTAGCTAAGGTGTAACTACTATAAAGTGGTACCAAATAATAATACATATGAGGAGTAGTTCTATGTTTAAAAGTGACGAGCATTACCAGCGATTTTTATTATTCAAATACCGTTCAGTCCCACTTCAAGATGAGCAGTAAGACAGCAGTAAGTATTGAGTGTTCAGATATGTGGCTAAGACTTGGACTTGTTAGAGTGTTGAGACGTGTGGGTGAGACATGTGGTTTAGAGCAAACACTGACCCTGCAGTTTCTTGAGCACAGCCACCTCCATCTTCAGCACCTGTTTGGGCTGCTGCGCCGACTCCACCTTCAGAGCAACATTCTCTCTGGTCAGAAGGTCCAGCGCCTCGTAGATCTCCCCGAACCCACCACCGCCAATCTTCTTCAGCTGCACAGGACAACACACAGGGCAGGGCTTGGGTTATCAAAAGAAGAAAAAATCTGATGCTAATGGATCCTAAAACTAGTACTGACCCTAGATACTAATTTTAGCAGGTATCAATACTATAGAAAAAGTCACATTCACAGGAAAAAAAGTAATGTTTCCTGGTCCTTTAAGTTGATCTTGAGCTGTATCAGAACAAGGATCAGATCGCACAGACTATTCTATGTCCATGGATCACTATGGAACTTACCTGGACCACTGAGGGATTGCACAGATATTGTAATCTAAAAGAAAGTACTATGATTCAGAGTTGGGCCAAGCTTAAAAATAAAGGCTTAAGTATTGAACCTTGAGGGACCCCATAGACGTGCAAAGAGTTGGTGAATGACGGATACCTTTTCTGACAGGTCATGGCCTATTCCAAAAATAAATAAATAGATTCTTTCTGTACTCACCACTTTCCATCGGTCCTTGACCATGCAGTTGGGGGGCAGGATGTCGGCCTGCTCAGAGCCGCTGCCGTTCATGTTGTTGTTGTCCTGGAGACCGGGCACTAGGCACTGCATCTGCCACCCGGACAGCACACGAGCAGCTCCCAGCTTAAACGAGCCATTTATCTGCCACACGACACACACACACACACACAGTGACAACACAAACACAGGAGAGGCATGTTAGAGGAGCACTGAGGAAACTTGGAGCACTACCTGATCTGCATCATATGTCTGTCCTCCATTTTGGACAGCACAGTACAGCAACACCACATGGACAAACTGCTTTCATTAGAACTGAAGCTCTGCAGGTTCCTTTCACATGGTCACAATGACAACGTCATTCTTTAGCTCAAAATAAACTTTAATCTTATTGACATTTTAGGGCCAGTAAAAAGAAATGTGGTTTGTTGCAATGCTACTCAAATATTCACACGCAAAATCTAAAAGAACTTTAACTTCTGCATTATTTAAAATTCTTTTAACCATTTTTCTATCAAATGCAATGTAATATCAGACATATTTGCCATAAATTGTAAATATAGTTACAATTTGTGGCATTTATAACCTTTTTGGGGGCATTATCGGAGCCTTGCAGAGACATTTTCCCTTTTAAAATATCTTTTTAAAAAAACACCTATAGTATAACTAAAGTTACATTCATGATCTTCATCGTCTTTGAATTATAGAAACAGAAACTTGTCCATGTGGGGTTTCCGTACACAGTCAAAGATGGCAGACCAAAGACACAAATCTGGTAAAGACACTTTGATGCAGCAATGTTTTTGTTGTTGTTTGTTTTCAGGCATTACAAACGACTGGAGCCAAAAAAAAAAAGCCATTCGTTTGAGCTGATCAGGCTACAGGCCAGAGGGGGCGAGGCTCAGGTGATTGGGGAGGGACCTTGGAGGGAGCCAGGGTGGGACTGGATAGGGAAGGTGGGCAGGATGAAAGTAGATTTTGAAAAACAGAGAAGAAAACATTTTATAAAAATAAATAGTTCCCACTAAAATTTAGTAGACAATAAAATGTGTAGAATAAGAAACAATAAAACAGAAGGTCGTACTGTAAAAACATGAAAACGCCAAATCTGTAATCTTGAGTGGAACTAAACACTACATAAGTTTTTTTTGCTACTCTATATATGGTGTTTAAATAACATTGTCCACTGTTCCTAGGTTCAATTTTTTGGTAATTTCAGCGCAAACTAGCTAAATTTGTAACTTTCTAGTCAAAAACTGACTGTATGCTACCTTCAAAACTGCTAGATTTTTCTGATTACAAATGCCTGGCTGCAATGACGTTAGATCTGTTACACCAATCACACTGTGCCTTATATGTGTAAACCCCACCCTTTCTCCCCTTAGCACACATGTACTGCCCAGTTTGTCAGGTGTATTTGAAATGTGGTTGTAGACGGAGTTTAGGTGTTTAATCCCACTTTAATGCGAGGAGGGAAAGAAAGTAATGATTCTTATTTAAAATCAGGGACAATATATACAGATATATAGCAAATATAATAATAGTGAGTATGAACATTTGGTGTGATGAATGGTTTGGGCAGCGATCTTGAAGTTTGGAGGTGAAAGTGGTGGGAGAGGGGTTTATAGGATCAGGGGTGGGATTATTTGGTTTGGGGGTGGGTTATTGGGTTTGGGGGCAGGGTCAGTGCGTGGTGTGTGATGGTATTTGCAGAAAACATGAGCAAATATCATGTCTCCACCAAAAAGCAGAAGAGACCAGGACTCATCAAATCCAAGACTAAACCGGGACTAAACCGGGACTAAACCAGAACTAAACCAAGATCAGTCTCAGACAATCAACCAGCAAACTCGTTCATTAGATCCCATTGCGTTCAAACACATGCCCTGTCTCTGTTGTCTCCTGCAGGACGTTGTGGAGTTTATAAGATTAGGGCAGATGCTCTAATCTGCGGCGCTTCTATTTCTCATGTTTAAACTGTTCAAAATTACACAAAATGCATTGCTGTGAGGTTAAAGCCATGTTATAATGTTGTTACCTCATCAAAAAATGACAGAGCAGTGTTTTGTTTCTTTCACAGGGAAATCCTGATCTATTAGTTTGTCTACATCTCCTAAGGTCAAAGTGCTGCTTGACCTGTGATGCTATGAAGTAGCTTCCCTTTACTTTCAGTTCAATAGAGACTGGCTGAAATTATCATTATTGATTCTAGTAAACGTGCACAGAGCTTTAAAGCACAGGGGAAGTGCCACAATTATCATTACCAAATTACCATATGTAATCACAACATGGCACAGAATGTTTTCCATTTCAGAGAACAACTTAAATAGCCTAAATATGTAGCACCTGTAAGTATTTAGAATAAGAAAAGTGTCTGTGTGGACTCTCTCTGCCGGGACTTGTGCATTTTAAGATCGCTGTCATCTGTCTATAAGTCCTGTTCAAATTTATTATAAATTTTCAACAGTAGGATCAAGGCCTTTGTTATTTTTGTTTTGCAGTCCCTCATTTCACAGAGAAAAGAAACTCATTTGTGAAATCTTGCTGAGACAAAATGTGGGACGTCACTTCAGGCAAACAATGTGTTTGAGTGTGAAGTCAAAGAGTCCTGCAGTGCTTAGAGCAGAATCTGATAAACTTCCTCCTCAGTCTAGAGCTTCGGTCTGTTTAAAAGCTATTTTCTGATTTGTTTTGTTTCATTCATACATGTTTAACACACAAACCATGCATATTTAGATTGTGTTCTTCTCTATAACAGAAAACACTCCACATGCTCCACAGTGTTTTTAAACTCCATACACCTTTACTTGAATCACTTGGATGATTTCAGACCTGTAATTTCCAATCTTTTTAACACAAAAATAAAAAGTATCTGTTCACTTGAAAACGACCACTACACAGCTTTAGAGATGGAGCAAGACTTATAATAAAGGGTTACTCAAACTTGCGTGAATTAAACCAAATATTATAACGTGGCTTATAACTCAACAGAATCCATTTTGAGTAAACCAGAGCTGAGTCACTTCTGGGACCTTCTCTCCCCTGACATCAAAAGAGATCTGTCCATCTGACCATTCGACTTTCTGTCTGATCTGATGTATGCTAAAGGGAGGAGGGGTGTCAGATGCCCTCCCTGTGTCTCTGTGGGTTTTATTCTGTATAAAAGCTGCTAACCTGTAGTTTAGACCTCTACAAACCTGTTGTGAAATGCATAGGATTCTTAGTGTTATATTTGATATACTTTTAAGTTTAGCTCATTCCCACACGACCCACACAGACATGGCTATTAAGACTTTGTAATGTTGATCATATTTTAACAGGAGCTAACAGGCTACTGAGCTAACAGGCTAACAAGCGGACAGGCTAACAGATTAACAGGCTAACCCTCTCCCGTCCTGAAGCGTGTCAGTCAGCGCCATGCCGTTCCATGCAGGGCCATGTCACATGTCTTTGGAGCATGCATAGCTCAGGCGCACTGCGTTTCCAGGGCGACCAGAGGCTCCATACTCCCCCTGCTGGACACCCTGGGAATGACAGGCGTGTTCTGCAGATACAGCCACTTTAAAACCACGGCCGGGTCTCCACAATCAACACAGTCCAAGTCTCAGTCCGGCAGCAAACCAGGACCAAACCAGCACAAAATCATAACCAAACCAGGACCAAACCAGGACCTGAGGAGCAGCAGCAGGTCCCACAGTCCTCCAAACATGTTACATTCATTTGATTGTGAGAAAACTGGACCTGTGTCAGCCCCTCCCTCCCAGCAAAATGATTCCTGACTGGAAAAGAAGGACTGTAACAGCAGGCAGACTTTTTTTTATTATTTTTTTTTTTCCTTATCTGTTTTATACAAAATAATACTATTTTGGCCAGCTATATTTGACTATTTGTGACTCTAATGTTATTTGAGAGGGACTTGTTTAACAGGAAAAATCAGCTCACCTGTTGTAGTTCCAGTTAAGTCAGTTTTTTAATCCAAATTTACACCAGAGCAGTTAACAGTGGGTAAGCACTGCATACACACTGCATTGCTTTTCATTTTAACTGGTCAGACAGTCCACACCAGCAATGTCATATGTGCGTCCAACAGGAGTCATTATGTTATGTGTCGCTCAAATGGATGGCGGAGTTCAAATTTTGCAGTGTTAGTGAAGTGTCTCCAGATTTCAAGTTCTCCAAAATACAGACATGTAAACAATGTGTGTTGCACCCAGGATCTTGGGTAATAACTCGTGATGGACATTGAAACGTTGAAATTTTACATGGACAACTTATGAAGGAAAAGGCGAACGCCTGAAACTTCAATGGTAAATTGATTAATTAATGAGAGCAACCATGACTTGTTACTGCTGCAAAGCATCATCCTTCCTTAAACTTTGATGTGATTTTAAAATATAATTCATCTGATTAACAATGAATATGTAAGCAACATAAAACTTTTTAAAGTTAAAGTGAGAATGTACAGCAGCCTAATGCCTCTAGTGAAAATGTACACTTTTTAAATATGCATGTATGCAGCTTTGCCTACGTTACGTGTCGCAGTAGCTCCAGGTGTAAATTCTGGGTTATGATCAGACTGTGGTGGAAAACAGATCACGTTAAAGTCTAACAGAGCTTCAGACAGAGCAGTGCGTCTAGTTAGCATCACACCCCCGGGAATGTTGATGACATCATCTGCAAAGCAATCAGTTCAGTGAGTATACTTCAATCAGGACTAAACTGAACCGAACTGAACTGAACTGAACTTGGACTTACAACTCCCCAGTTTGCCCCAGATCCAGCTTTCTCACCATTTGTCATAGGTGTGACAATATGAGGCCCTCTGCTGCCCCACACTGGCTACTTTTGGCACTGCTCTCAACAGTTGGAGTGTGTTGCTCATGGACACAATGGCTGCAGGAGTCGGGGCTCACCATAGTTCTGAGCTCCCGGAAAACCTGACGGCTTACAACAAATCCTGAGCGTGACAAAACCCTTCCTGAGTTACCCTACAGACCGGAGAGACCACAAAAGGGCAGCGGTTACAGCACACAGCCTCAAGAGGAGCGCAATTACACAAGAAAGACCACAACAGGGCAGCCATTAAAGTAGTGAAAAACAGATACCAATTGATAAAAGTAATATCAAAAAAAGATACCTATTTGAGCAAGTATGGATATTGCAAAAAATAAGATTCACACTAGGGCTGCACGATATATC
>KN491244.1:27803-59397 GCA_000787155.1 Scartelaos histophorus | reverse complement strand
TGACAAAACTTTTTTTTTTTTTTTTTTATGGATATCTTTTAAGAAACATAACTCAGATAGAGTGTGTGCATTACTGGATTGATGCAGATCCAGATAAGCATGTGAACTGTAAAATGTATTTTATGACTAGAGAAAAACCATAAATCCTGTGTCTCATTATACTCACCTGCAGGTTTGGCCGGTTTGTAGCCCTGTGGAGCTCCTGCAGCAGACCGTTGTAAAACAGAATTGGAGAACAGAGTTACAGACAGTGATGTAATAAATATGGTTTTATTTATGTCTCACGAGGACATCATAATAACCAGTGACATGAGGCATTTTGATGAAACATGGAGTTAAATATATTTTTAAATAAATGTTGGATTGGCTGTTGAAAACTATTGTGCACATACAAGCACAGCTGGGAAAACTGTAACCATTGTGTTCAACAAGGCCAAACCACATCAAAGAACCAAATGTGTGTTTATATTGAAATTAATCTTTGACTGAGATTCTGGTATTATTCTTTATTAAATCACTAAATGAATGCATATCAATAAATTATTTGCAGTTGATACGCAGAGAAGAAAAAACCAAAAGACAGTCCAAAAACGTAAATGTGTTTAATTCCAGCATCACTATCAAATAATTAAAACTTATGAGTCCAATTCATCTTTTTGTACAAATTGTTTGCAAAAGTGAACATACTTTCATTAGCTTGATTATTTGCTCTATTGATCTATGACGGTATAATTGGTCCATCTGCTAATACCAAACTATTCTTCCATGTTGAAGTGTTCTGGTTTATAGCAGCTAAAATAGATTGGACACATTTTGGATGACTTTATTTACCTGGATAGAAGCCTGCTGCTCCGGGTCCAACTCCAGCACCAGGTGGTATGTACACACCTACAACACACAATACAAATCACACGTCACATACTTCATCCACAGTGGTGTCTGCAACTGGCCAGAGTTTTCCCACCAGTAACTCATTTATGGGCAAAAACGTTCCAATATTATTCATCATTGACCCAGACTTTAAACACATGTACATTGTCTGCCTTATAACAATACAGCATGGAGTCACACTGTAAAAATGAAACACAACTGGTTGGGAAATGCCCAGAAAAACTGAATAAAAAGTTGATTAAAATAAAATTTCAATTGTTTTCATGGTGATGACGCAATGTACTTGGACACCCGCGTTTGAAAAGCTGCAGTTCAGACCCCCATCTAAATCCCCAGGCAATTTTCAAACATGATTTTTGGCTGCGCTCCAGAAAAACTCCTGAGATAGCCAGACACCGGGGTCTCAAGTGTGCAAGGAACAACACCCAAAATAAGGGAACAACTGCAGTCCAGCGGGGACTACTAACCACTCCGATCCGATGGGACTCCTGAGTGGAGGCCAAAACCTAGAAATTTATATTGTCGAGGTGAAAATCTGTTTTGTATCACAAGCAGCATTGCAATAGAAAGGAAAGGCTCTGCAGCAATACAATAATGTTGTATAATGGATCCTGCTGTGTTTGCAGGGAGAGTTATAGCTATGTTTTAATGTGCCTATTATTGAATGTAGTGAACTTTATAACTTCAATTGGGGATATTACATGTCATCCAACTGCAGTAATAAACCTAATTTCTACATAATAGCTACAATATTGGGCAATATTTAGCTATTTATTTAATATAAAGGATTACACTCGAAAAGCCGAATGGGAATGAGACTGGGAGATACTTATTACTTGTTTGCCGAATGTAGGAAAGGGGCCCTCGAAAGACTGTAATGTGCATTTAATTGATGGAGAATAAGTTGTGCTGGTCCATCAAAAGGATTTTTAGGAGCCAAAATGTTCTGCTACACCCCTGCAGGCAGAGAGGAGAACTGCATTACTCTTGTCAAGCGGCTCTCCTGGCATCTGTCACTCACATATGCTTCAGCAGTTTTGATAAAACAAGAACAAATAATTGTGAGGTGAGTCAAATGTGACTGTGACCTAAATAATAAAAGATGTAGTTGATTATATTGATATTGTACCAGCAGTGTTCAGGCAGTGGACGTGCATGGTGAAAGTGAAGTGATTGTTCCAACGACTGCTCCATCACATTTACAGTGAAAAGGAGGATTTCCTGTCTTGGCCGTGTGAGCGAGGGAAAAAGCCTGTATCAAGGTCCCATCAAGCTACTGTTCAAGTTTAACTAAGTGCAATGGGTTCACTGACACAGAGCACAAAGAATGGACTACACTGACCACAGCTAAAGCTCAAAGATATTTTAGCAACTCATGTTATTATCATCATCAATATTGAGCTCAGCAAGGTTCATCAGGACTGAAGAAAAAATTGCCAACAAGACAGACCTTTTCCACTCCTTGCAATCAACTGGAAAAGATCAAATCTTGTCAAGGTTTATGGACCAATCAGGTAGAGATTCTGAAGGAATTTACTGCATCCAGATACAAATTAACCTCAATGTTTCAACCCGAGGAGAAAGGATCAGAATATATCACTGTGATGTAAACAACAGCATACGTTTTTGTCACTGTAATGAAGACTGTTTTTTTTTTCTTTTGCGTTCACATGTCCAAAACCACTGTCCCAAACGGAGGATTGGAAAGTCGTGGTCCTGCGAGCCAAAGCAGTGAAGCATGCTCTGTGGTTTCTGGCAGTCAGACATCTCTCCTTATCAGACATGTGACAGCTGGCCTCCCATCACTCACCCACCGCAATGTCAGCTTTCCACGGCTTAAGAACGCCCACGACGCCAAAGAAAGCTACTTTTTAATTAACAGTGAAGATGCCAAATATACATACTTCACCTCTTTGTGTTCTTGTTAATACATAACAAAGGTGATTTTGCTGATATAAAGTAGTAGACCTCCCAAAAAGCAATTTCCCACAAGAGTGTTCACTGACACACACTTGAGTTTAGAAAAGGGATCTGTAAAAAGCACGACCATAAAATAACTCTTTATCAGATAACAGAAACAACAAGAGATGTTCCATTGTTTATGCATTCTCTGTCATAAAGTAGCACTCAACATATTCAAATGACTGATTCACCAATTTTGATCCAAGTCTACATAGCTGAAGAGGAAGCAAATAAAATGTAAGATTTATGTTAAAATCCTTCCAATCTGCTTTGGCTGAAGATGAGTCGAGGCAGCTGCATGGACCAGAAAACACCCAGTGCCTATAGACAGTATGTTTACCTATAAAAATGATTTGATCATGAAATTGACGTCAAGTATTTGATCACTCAATCAGTGCTTGGGCAACAGCAGGATGAGAAAACAGAAACATCTCACAGCCTGGTGAGGAGGCTGCAGTGAATCATCCCAGTTCATGTGCTTCTTGGCACAGGAACATCACAGACCAAACATCTGACGACAGGATGCTAAAGTCTCCATAAGAATCCGACTAGGCTCATTAATAACTTTCTTCTTGTAAATATTTTCTGAATGCAGACTATTTGGAATGGTAAGAATATAAAGCAGGTGTGACAATATTTCTTCACAATTCCAAGAAATATTTTAGCAACAAAACAGCAACATCAATAGCCTGTGATAGCCTGGTTTCTCTCCAGTTGGTTGTACTCTGATGTAAAAGTGTGGCTGTAGACAGAGTGATCTCGTAACACTTTCCCAGAGAGTGGGCCAAAGTAAGAACTGAGGTCTTTCACAAGCAAACCCCAGCCACTAAGAGGCCTTGTAATCTGCTTCACAAACGGGTCCTGGATGAGGTCACCTGACTCACAACCAACATCAGCACAGGAATGGAAAGAAACCACTTTTACGCAAGTGGATTATTTACATTTACAGTCTAGTGCAGTTTCTAAAACAACATACACATGAGAAAGTTTACCTTTGACATTGTTATAGCTGCATTTAGTAACTTTTGTGGTGGACGGCCTGCCACTTGCTTATATCCAGGACAAGGTATAAATCAGATCTGTGGAATGGTGTTCAGAGTGAGAAAGATTGTTTTTCGAGGTATTTTTTAGCAATAAAAACAACTCTAACTGAATAAATGCAAGACAAAGCAATAGTATCATGGAAAAAAACAGGTAATAGACCCTCCACCAGAAACATAATATTGTACATTTAAATTTTAGAACTTCACTGTCGTAAAAGCAGTAAAAGTAATAATAATTAATTTCTATTTTATATTAAATACCACGGTTAGACTCCACAATCATTCTTGAACAAAGTCACAATGATGAGTTTTGTTTTTTTCTGCTGGAGCAACCAATAAATTTGCATGAGTACTGGGCAAGTGAAGGTTTACACAGACATAAGTACAGTAGAGTTTGGTAAAAAGCATTTACACACAGAATTCAAAAGGGTGAAAAGTCAAAAGTACAGTATGTCACTAAAATCATTACACAGTGTATCCTTATGTACATAATAAATCATAAGGATGGCAAAGTGTTACGGCTTGTTTATACTTGTTAAATAGTGGAAGCCTTGGTCAGGGTTTCAATCATTTTTGACAGTGCCATAAATAACTGTTTCCAGGGGCCAAGTTGTGTCAACACAGATTTTATAAGAATAACATACAACTTAGTTAAGTAGTGTGACAGATGGGGCTTGTGGAATTGTCATTGTACGAGAGATAGAAACCTAGATGATACAATCCAAACAAAATCTTCGAAGGATTAGACGACAGAGCACAAATATATTAACAAACTCCGACCCAGATGTCCTCCTACACCATAAGTCATTCACACTTGCCATTAAGGGATACTGTGTACAGACAAGCTTTCATTCATAATTTACGCTAATATCCTCATTTATTTGAAAGGTGTGTGAATGTTCATCAGGGATAATTGTGTCTTGATTTGAATTTATTTCTCATTGCTTACAGATGGAGCTGGCGTTATGGATGATTTCAACAGTTGTGCTCCAACACTGATAGTATCTAACTGGCTTCTACGGCTATCAAAATTTAATCTGAATGTACCTTGAAATTGAAGCCTGGCAAGAATGTAGCAAGACACAACCAAATAGAATCATCCTTTAAACAAACCATATAAAGTCTTATCTTTTGAGCGAAATATTTCTGATAGTGATCTGACCAAAGTAAATGCTCCAAAGAGGAATCTTGGCTACTAAGATTGAATAAACATAAACAGCTGCAGCTTTTAGACAAATAAATATAACAGAAGTGGACTTCAGTGAATCAGATCAGGCTCCAGATGCACATCATGTCTTCAAGTTAAGAAGTGCAAGTGGTGAGAATCCAAAGCCAAAATTCAGACATCAAGACTTATGATGCAAGTGGACACAAGAAAGATAAAAGGCATTCTGGCTGGTTTCTGTTTCACACAAAGGATGTCTCTTTGTATCAAACTAAAATTGTTCAATGGTAATAAGCAAATTGCGTAATTCGAACAAGGCTCAGATCAAAGCTATACCTCAGACACTTGCCCTAAACCCTCAACCACCCGGACGTTCAACAGGGGCAGATTAAAGCTGGAGCTCAGGTTCAGGCAAAAGTGAACAGCTGGTGTGTGCACCTTTAACTTGTTGTTGAACAGATCCTCAGCTTTTATACAACCTGCGTAACTACAGAAACAGTAAGAACAATTTTCAGAAACTGTCCAGTGGGCAATACAATCAAAAACAATGAGTATGGACACAAAAGTGAAACTCTTAGTGATGTCTTCTCTGGGGTCAAACTATTTTTTTTACAATTATTTTCCTGCAGTAAGTGCTGGTTAATATGTAAATCCATACAGTTTTTCATAAATTAATTTAGATATAGGTTAAGTTGCAATAACATTTATTATGAAGTGCAAAAGCTTATATTTTTGCATTGCATAAATCTTAATATGTAAAGTACTATGATTACATAAATTAAATGTAACAATTAACTGTGAATTTGCATCTTAGTCATCCATATCACGGAACTGAGTCTTAAAGACGAAGTGAATAAGTAAACATGATAGTAGAAACCTGTCACTGCAGCCAATATCTTTTTCACATTCAGTTGAATAAATGTATAATTCCCCAGACATGCACCTGCTGTGACCCTTGGCTGCAGAGCGGAGCAGCTCTTTACCTGCGTATTAACTTACCTCCTTGAAGAGAAGGCTGAATCACTGATAGAAGGAAGAGTCCACACAACAGCCACAGAACCTCTCTGTGAGCCATCTCGCTGCAAAATGCACCACCCCTCCCTGGATCAGCTGCTTTTATTCTCTTCTTCTTAATTACCACCGTCCGGGAGTCTAAGGAGAAAAAAAAAGTGAACAAGGGAGAAGATGTAGATAATTAAAAGAGGGCAAAGGCTCTGGTTGTGTAGACCACTTTGCTTTTTTTCCTGCTCATGTCTGGTGTTGCTGTTTTTATTCTGGTCACTCCTGCCAACAGAATGCAGCCTGTTGCCAGCATAGAGGGAGAGAGCGAGGCGCACGGCAGAGACACCCCCAGCCCCTCGTCCAGCAGGATGGAAGTGTCTGCCAAACATTTGCATGGATACAACACACACGTATCAGACAGACATGGAAGAACACAGCATATCCTGATTACTACCTGCTGTCCATTGGACTCATTTGCAGCTGGTTGATTTTCAGCACTCTGGGCAGAGACATTACATCTCACATACATTCTTCAAAGTTTCCAAAAAAATATCATTACAAAGTGACTAAGTGCGTGAATAGAATGAAAATAGCAATGTGGTCTGGCCACCAGTTGAGAGAAGCACGTCTCTTCAGTTCTTAGAGAAAGGAGTGCATGCTTAGCTCCACACAGCGATAGCGCTGTGCAACAAGCCAAAGAAACATCAGCAGACTAGACTGGGATGACAAGCCCTGTGAGCACTTGTCCCAGGCTTATAACTAACATCAGGTGCAGACTGCAGACTGCGCCGATCTGGTCTCTGGTCAAATGAATTTCGAAGAAGCAACCCCTGAGGAGGCACGTGTAACAAAAGTGTCATGTGTTTTCCAAAGTATATTTCAGTGAGTGATCTCGGAAGATCACTTCAGTACAGCTGCTTATGGATGAGCTGATAGATAGAACAAGTGTTGATGTGGGAGTCGCAAAGAGGCTAGTGCATCACTAACAGAATACATCCGCTCCAGGCACCTGTGAGTCCAGACGACTTGGCTCCATCTGCTGCTCTGCTTTACAAACACCTTGCTGCTGACAAACTTGTCTTTTTTATTTTTCCTTAGGACACATTTTTGGGATTTGTTGTTGAATGTGTAAACAGGAGACTGACCAGCAGAGCTTTTTTAAAGGGAGAGTTGGTGCCAATGTAATTAGTCTCTCCAGCACAAACCTGACACACTGGGCTGTTGCATGCATGCTAATGGGCTCTACTTTCCAAGACTCACAATATTCTTCATAATAGTGACGCCTGCTGTTTGTGTCATGTACAGGTTAACTGAGTTATTACCTCAGGTCAGCCACACGCAAGCGTGTGGTTCAATTCAACTGAAAGTTATGTTAATTAATGTTTATTTGCAACAACTGTATATCAAAATATTTGGTCAAAAGAATTTACCTTTCCAGTTTTTACATTTACTGTAAAACAAAGTCAAATTAATGGGTCACAAGTTGCTTTGTCTTTATTGTATTGTAACTTTTGCTCCAAATATTTGTATACAAAATTACAATCATAATGTAATCATAATTTCAAAATGAGCGTAACACCTGTTTCCCCAATGACTACATTGGATATACCGCATCAAAAACATGAAGTAAGTGCACAAGACATTTATAGTTAATCATGAAGAAACCATGGAGCAGCCGTGGCTTTGAGTGATTACAGTAAATGAGTAGCTGTGATCTAATGCGGTGCGCTATTATTCTTCCTGTGTTTGATGTGAGTGCAATGGCCTGGCTGACATGTCTGTTTTGGGAGGCCAAAGTGTACTCTGGACAAGAGTGTGTTTTTCTCCAGTTATTTGTGAGTGGTGCGTCTATTTGAGCTCATGTCTGGAGGGGCTTCCATGTGTTAAGCTGGCCAGTATTGGGACAGAAATCATTTGTTCGCTGAGGAAGAAGTCATACATACATAACTTTCCCATTAATCATAACCTTCTTGTTTTTGACAAATGTTTTGTAGATATTCTTGCTAATTACACTGTACTGTATATTTATTTTTTGTAGACTGAGCAGGTTCGACCTAGGTACAAGAATTACCACTTCCATCTTCAAGTTTCTTCACCTAGTTTACAGAAAAAGAAAAACACTTGGTTCCAGCTCCTCCCTCCTTGGAGTGAGAAAAGGATGGAGAAGAAATGAAATGACATAGCGCCGTAAAGCTTTGCTTTTGATAAACTGTTTAATCGTCTGTTCTGTCCTTTAGGAAGTATTTCCGTTGGTGGGTGGGGGGGTGCTACTTTAGAGATGGGATAAGTTTGGGTCACCTGGGTCATCCTGAGGAAGGGAGGAGGCCACAGAGCAAACCCTGGACAGACACACTGGAGGAATGAGACAGAATTATCTATTATGTACACTGACAAAACTTCATTACAAATAATTACAAAGTTAAGCAAACAGTAAAAAACTAAAACTCGTACATCTCTAATTTAGAGATAAAGACAAAGCCTCTGGAGAGATAATGATGACAGCAATACATCTAAGTCCATATATTGTACAGAATTTGACTGTATTCTTCACGTGTACGGGTTAGATACATCGTGGTAGCCCTGGAGTTGAGCTGCATCGTCTTACACATGGAGCTGTTTTCATGTTGCTTAGAAAATTAGAGTTTAACAGTCCACACATGCACTGCTGATGGTACAATGAACCTTTGTTCACTGAATAAGTGTTTGCATCTTGTGAGGAGCTGCTGTTATCTTTCAACTATCAATTGAGTGTCCAACTTCACAAGGCAATGCTGACGTACAATGACAAAGCTATTGGGCATATGTGTTTTACGTATGTACTGTATTGATTAGAAGTCTACACGGCCCAGTTGTAAAGTCATCAGAAGGTCAATGCGAGCTATCTTTGCTTAAAGACAGGAAAATCAGAATGTCTTGGCAGGGGATCACTGTCCCTGGTGCAGTACAAGCATAATTCTTTTAATGACCTGTGGTGTCACCCTCCAACAGAGACAGAGACTGGCCGCCCTCCAGTGAGATACACAAGTCCAGACCACACTCCAGATGTGCTCTGCTCAGGGCTACACAACACTGCAGGTCCCACTGAAGATCAAATCTGAGCCCTGGCACAGCCAAAACCAATGAGTCTGGTGTAGGCCAGCACTCATGACTCATGTTTGGCATAACAGTCCTTAACCAATCCAAAAGTGTCTGTTCACTTACGTTAGGTCTTACACTAATCCTTGCGACATATACAGTAAATCTGTTGTAGACCTTTATAATCTGGAACAATTATAAACATTCTAGAAAGAAAAGTATTGTTGAATATGGAAACAATATAGACTTATATTTATTGCAGTGTTTACTGTTCAGGTACTGATCACAAACTTGGGGTTTGTGATAGATAGAATTGCAAGAATATAACGCACACAGTGTGAGTGAGTAGTTCATTCATTCTAAGCAGGCCATCCTCACATTGAACTGAATTTTTGTATAAACTCAGGAGGTCGATGCTGCAGGTCATTTCTGAGTTTGATATCTTTCTCAGGGCTCAATTAAATCAATTTTCAACAGTCTTGCCAACATACTTCCTCAACATTGTTACAACTTCCTTATGTGCCACTCAGAAAAGGCGATACCAGCTCTATTTAGGAAGATAGGAAGTTCACCACTTTTGATAAGCAAATAGTTTCTTGTGTATAGTGTTTTTAAGCGTGTAAATCAAGGGCATAGTTTAAATGTGGATAAACAAACTATAGATAAGCCAAAAGCATACAGCATGCCTCCAGTAAAGTTGGGTGTGAGAATGTCCTTGGTAACCTGCTTTTAGGGTCACTCCAGGGACTGGCTTGTCCAGACGTGAGCCAATGTAGAAGGATTTCATCTCACATGATTTATCATCATGATGTTTAGTTGGACAGCTGCTTGAGATATTCAAGCTTAAACAACAAACAATTATTATTTTTATGGCAATGTTTTGTAATAAAAGTTCTAATAGGAGATAATGGGCACATATAAATCCAAAATCAACAAAATAGAAAATGATAGCTGTGTCTAATTATCAGTAATAACTACTTCCAAAAAAGAATTTGTCTCCTTTTAGGGCAAAACTTAAAAACAAAAAATAATTCCATTGTTTGGGCTAGGTCTTTCTTTTAATGATCACTGGAGTAAATCTTTTGCATGTGTAATTTGGCATATTGTGTATAAGTGTGCGTTGTTCACCTCAAGTAGGCTTTTCTCCTCCAAAGAAAATAAGAAAGAATATTTGCAATGCTTTATATTAAAATTGGTGGCTCATAGCGGGACTGTACAGACTAGAAATTAACTAAAGATTTACCAAACTAGTGTAGTTGTGAGACTCAAAGAATTTACTTAGCCCTAATGTGAGCTGTTTAGAAAGAAATGAATTCTATTTTACATTGGAGTAGTTTTTTCACACCATATTATTGACAGTTATACACACTCCATCTTCAGAGGCTGTATGTTCTGTCTAAACATCATTACATTCCCTGGACAGTTGCTAAAACTCCCATGACAGGGCGGATGTTTACCCAGGGTGAAATCATATCAGAGAGCAAAGCACTGTGTAGGCAAAGGCATTGATTTAAAGGTGCACTACGTAACTTTTTGGTGGAGGGCCTGCTACCTGCTAGTCTCCATTATGTTATTGCTTTGCAAGGATAAAGTTTAGTGCCAAGTACAGCTGTTTTTTATGCTCAAAATATAGTTCAGATACATGGCCCAAGCCGATCAATTTTGGCCCAGATGACTGACAGCTCTGTCAGCGCATGTGTCAGCTTCTGGTCCTGGAGACAAGCAAGTAGAACACAACACGTGCACACATGAAGCTAGATCAGGCACACTTACACTTCTATCAGAGCCCTCACACTCACTCACTCATTGTGTCGGGCCCATACATCAAGGAACGGCGTATAGCAGGGGCGGGCAATTATTTTTTTCCATGGGGCCACATGACAAAGAGAAAACATTGTGGAGGGCCGGGTCAAAATGCTTAACTTAGTTCTGCTTAATATTAACTGTATTTCTTAATTTTAAAAAAGCAGAAAGGAGCATTGTTTCAATGCTCTGGTAAGAAAACAAGGTTGCCTTATAAAATATGTAATTTAAAAAAACAACTCAGCAACACAGGTTTAGTCCATGCATGAGGTAAAATGATAAAATATGTTTATTTTGCAATTCCAAATTATCTTAAAGGGGCCAGTCAGAGTAAACCCAAGGGCCTGTACAATGCCCAGGTCTGACGTATGTATACATGTGGGGGCTTGGGCCAGGTCCTTCTGGATTTTTCCTGGAAAAAACCTCTGTGGACACATGCAAGTAGCAAAGCCTCCACCAGAAAAGTGCACTTTTAAGCAGTGAGTACACAGGAGGGGACAGGGATAGTAATTAACAAAAAAAAAAAAGTAATTAAAGCACATATTAGTTTTGTATAAAAGGATCTCATCAAGCCACTTGTGAGAAGCAGATGTATTGTTCAACAGCAAAGGCTTAACAATCTTATTGGCACATCAGATGTCCCACATTCAAATGACTGTAATAAATCTGGCTTGTTAATGTGTGGATGTGGTTCTTGGCTGTAAGACTGGATGCTTAATGGGCCAACACCGCTGGTGTTGTATCTGTGATATGTCTCCTGAACATGCTCAGGAAGGGTTCGGCAGCATTGTTCTGTTACTGACTTAATTGACTAAGTCCTGCCAGTTTAGTGGGAATGAAAGCATTCAAAAACAACCCACCCTCCCATTCTTCTACTTCAGCTCTCCTCGAGTGCCTCTTGTTTTTGCAGCAGCTGTGACCAGCTGAAAGGAAAATCTGAAGTAAGATTTTCCCAGGATATGCCATTTTTATTCTGTGTGATAAGTATAACTTACTTTACTAACAAAGGCTAATTGAGGTTATTTAACCATTCATCTTTTTCTGCTTACTGTTTTGCTAATACCAGACACTATGGGGTTTAAGAGGGGAAGACGCTGTAAAATAGTATGCAATACTGTCATTTATCAGTATATTTATTATTCTTGTTACCTTGTAGTTTATTCAGTCACTATATCCCCGTTTGGTAGTCACATTCTGTGTATATTCTCAAACTCCACATGGATACAGAGTCTGATTGTGCCGGGCGGCCAGTCATGTGCAAGTGCAGACAAAACAGTTCTAATAAAGAGGCCTTATAAAATAAATGTCTAACAGTAAAACAACGTGATGTTGCAATATGGATGCCTAATCTGAAGCCAATACTGGGAATCAGAGGGTCTGAGAGCAGCAGACTTTTGGTTAACAAAAAAAAAAATATGGTGACAATTAGAGAACATCAGCCCACCAACAAATCAAGCATCAAGCAAGTGGTTATAAACCAGTGTATCTTTGTGCTATACAAGCCAGGAGAGATGGACAGGGACTGGCTAAAAAGGAAATGAATAATAATAAAATGCAAGACAATTAAATGACAATGACAGGGTGGTGGTGAAGCCTGACAGCGCCTCCATAAATACTTCACATCCTAAGAAGAGATTTCTTCTTCATCTTTCATGGTGTCTCATGTAATGTTAAAGATTTTCACCTTCATTAATTTTTGTTTGGTGACATTTCCCAGAGGAACATGCGTAATCTTAGCATTTCCTCAACAGTGCCCCATTTTCAAATAAAACTCAAGGATAGTATGTCGCCCTAATATCTACCAGAGAGTCAGTAAATCACTTAATAGCTCGCCTTGGAGTTGATGGTGAAACCCAACTGACTCATTTTTTGGCGTGGTCTTACTCAACAAATACTGTCTGACAGGCAAAGTATGAATAAAATAAAATAAAACCTCCTCTGGCATTCTGGGAAATAAACGTTTAGAGTTAAACAAAGTACAGCTGAATGACTGTTGAGAAAAACACCTATCGAGAGAAGAATCTAGAGTCAAAGTTTTTCTTATGGCAGGATTGCCCAAGTTCATACATGGAAGTGAAAGGCTCCACTGGTCATCATAAAAAACCATTTAAGTGACTTCCCAAAAGATTTACAAGAGAGCCATGTGCTTTAAAGCTGATGAGAACATATCTGTTCTACTTGAATCTCAGTAGGCGTGTTATATTAATGTGTTCTTTTCCATATTTGTGGGGACCATTATTCCAACAGATGTAGCACATGCCCTCACTTTCAAAGGTAGAAAAATACTGAGGACTAAAAAATACTATAATCAATAATAAAATAAATAATAATAAAAATTACTGAAGGCTTGGTGCACATCGTTATCATCCATAAAAACCTCCCTGAGCTGTTACCTTTGTGCAGGAAAAGGACAACAATGTTTCTAATTAGTCATTTAAAAAAAAAATAATGAAGACTGTAGAGGATAAAATGAAGTTAATTTAAATAAAACGTTTTTCCCCAACTACAGCATATGTAGATCAGCATTTTGTTTTGTGTAAACAGCAATATTGAACTAAAAATTGCTTCATAAAAACTGGCCCACTGACTTCCTGATTAAAATTGCATAATTTATAGGCCCAGGCTGTTCACCATAACATGTGCCCTTTAAATGTACAACAAGCTACTACTGTGTTTGTTAGGTCATCTTGTAGTGACAAAACTATTGATCCAGCCTATCTCAGACTTCAAACCTTACAATAAATCATAAAACAAAGCATTGAACTGTGGTTGATTTTGGCTGAATGGGGATTACGTATAATAAACAAGCATGTTAGTAGATCATTAGTTGAATATGACACTACACACAAACTACTGATGATGTAAGTAAATGTTTACGCCAATAACACTTCATCATTTATGACACACTCCCAAATAGACCAAAATATGAATCATGTTTATGACTATACCGACAAATACGTTCATGTCAAAGGGGTTTCCAGCTCTCAGTGAGGCATGTCTAACAACCATGTCTTCCACATCTGGGCAGTATCATTGTTCAAAAGACTGAATCAATCCTTCATAATTTCGAGATCTTATTGGCAAAAAAACACAGTCAGTGATTGCATTTGAATCCCTAGTCCTCCTTAACAATTACTCTGGAGACGAAACTGGGAAGGCAGAGCTGTATACCCTACGATTGCTCAATACAGCACTATTGGCATACTGGATCCTAGTAGAACAATTTAATAACAAATCGATGCTTATGACGGCAACTTGTAAGGGAGAATTAAAACTGACACAACACATTTCATCTTTAAAACCTTTTTGGACATTATTAAACCTACTCAAAAAAGTAAGGACCTGACATTTGTTGCGTAATGACTGAAGTTAGACAAGAGAGAAACTTTTGAATTGCACAGTTCAATAAATCACTGGGTGTTAGTAAGCAAAAGGTTGTACCAATATACTTGATAACAAAAAAACTTTTGAAATGGACAGTTCAATAAATCATTGGGTGTTAATATACAAAAAAGGTTGTACCAATTTACTCGGTAACACTTCCAAAATCAAAATCCAAAATCTGGATTGATAAATGTCATATTTATCTCATAAAAAGATAAAATCCCACATCGGTAACTTTCTCCAAATCTTTGCTTATGATTTATGACTCAAATCTCAAATGTGGGGAGGTTTCACACATGCTGGACTTTGTTTTCATGTTTAGAGTTCAGAGAATTTGTTAACAGAAAAACTTATGAGGTTTTAGTAACAGAGAGAATTATTCACAACCACACATTACTCTAAAATATAGGACAATAAAAACAAGGAAAACATTGTCTGGAAGAGAAAATAACAGCGTGTAAAAAGAGGACTTGTCATTGCGGGAAAAAATGTGCTCTCAAAAACAGGCCTTGGGAGACGTATCCAGCATCACATTTTATCGATTAGTCTGTGGTAACAATGAGGTAGAGTATAAGCACAGACTACATCAGTTCCTAGCAATGCAGTCGTCTCACTTTCCTCTGTTTCTCATGAGTCTCATTCAAATTGATCAATGCATTTCATTATAGAAAGCTATGCTGTGTAACTTTGTGCTTACATGCTAATAACCAGTTGATAGAATTGACATATATCATTCAAACCAGATTATATTCAAACAAAGGGGGAAAACCTCATGCATTTTCCCCTCATGACGTGGTTGCAGGAAATGATTTTCATATGGAAGCCATTTATGCCACAATCTGTCAGAATATCATTTCATGATATTGACAGCATCATCTCCTTCACAGGAATTTGCTCCTAATCTTATATTGGAACGCTCCTCTTGTATGGAGATAGATGCGTGTATGTGCATAATAAACACTAACCACCACGAGAATATTATCGAACAAGCTAAAACCATAGAAAAATAAACTCTACAGGATTTCCCCCTCAAACAAAACCATCTGTTGTTATCTTCCACAATGAATAGAGCCTCTGAACACATCCCAACATACTGCATTAGAGCCAGACTTTCACATTTGCATCTTTGTTAAAACATGTTGCATCCAAAACTAATTTTACCTAATCATGTCAAATGTCCAATTGTAAGCATTACATTTCTCTGTTTTTCACTAGTACAGCCAAGATGTGTGTACATGGCTTTCCTCAATATTCAACAGAACATACCAGTCCCTATACACCTTAGTTTCAGTGAGCAAAAACAATGGCTCAAATTAACACAAATCAGATGTGAAATCTGGTTCTATAATCTGCATAGCCTACAGCAAGTGGCTTAATACTGCAAACATTTGGCCAATTCAATAAAAATTATGTCCTACAAAAATGCACAAAATGTTGATAAATGCCTCTAATACTAAAAGAGTTTATTTTTGTATATTATGATTGTATGTGTGTGTCTATATATTTACATCTATCTTTCTATTACCGCCACCAAGTGTAGAAGTGAATGAGTGTGATTATAAGTGTAGCATTTTGAGAGGCTTTGTTAAACCTCTAAGGTGCAATACATGTGTGAGGCATCATTATCTGAATTTGAATTATTCGGTGGGAAAGTTTAAAAGAGGTCAAAACAAACATTGTTTCAATGGGAATAAGTTGAAATGATATACTGATTGATACACCGGGCACTGAGACAGCAGAAATCCTGAGAAAGCATTTGGTCTGAAATAGCACTAATATTTGCAAAGAACATACAAGGCTATATTCAGCCATTCATCTCTCAAAAGGCCGGACCAAGCGCTGGTACACAGTGGGAAAGCCTCTTGCCTGCCAATATATTTCAGAATTTAGTTTCTTGGGTAATGTGTGGATACCATCAGACATGAGGTAAACTCTAAAACTGCGTCCAGACAAACATTTCAAAGGTGAATGAAGACCTGGCTCAGAAACGCTGTTCCCACCCGCTATAATCTCAGTCTTGGCCTGGAGTATGGACCACTTTATTTTTCATTCACACCTCTGACCTGGTGACGAAGTCTTACAGTGAGGAGATTGAGTGCAGTACGACCCGCGTTAAGACAGGATAGACAGTGTCTGACGTCACCAAATACCACAGTAAATACAGAGGATTCCTTTATTCCCAAGACTCTATTCTGTCTATTATCAAAGAATGACAGAGGGATAAACGTAGCACACGAGCCAGAACACTTGCAGTGCACTGCTCAGTATGCAGCAGACATTTGACTTTTGATTGCAAAGTTGTTGTTTTTTATTATTACCACAGATGTGTAATGATGAGTGTGCTGGTAATAAATCTTATTATATGCTGCATGTTTCAGGATTTTACTTTGTGAAGTGAAGTTGAGAAATAGGCTTATCTTCAAAATAGAACAACACAAAGCACTCGTGTAGAAAATGTGTGGAGTCTAGGGCTATATGGTAGTTAACACATGTTTACGATCTTCAAACAAGTTGTGTTTTGTCATTTCACTTTATCAGTGGTGACATTGTCACATTGATAAGGGTGTCGGTGCTTTTAGTGGGATATGTCAAAGGAGGAGATGATAAGAAAGGAATTACTTTTTCATGAGAGCAAGTTTCAAACAGGCATGGTCTGCATGCATTTGTGCCTTTCATTTATACTCTTATCTTGAATGGAATGAAGCAATGGGCCCACTGCAATGGAATAAATCAAATACAGCAAGCAGATAAAGTTCTATCAAGTTAGAATATGCAACAGTTTCACAATTAATTGCACTTCTAATCTCTTAAAGCATGTAGCTTAAGTTGTTAATTTATTATGGTTACTGTCATACTTTGCATTCTCAGACTCGTCCACATTGTGCATTTAATCTTGTCCAAAACATTTTCAGAGAAATAAACCCTCCCTTTTGATTCATGTAAGCTATTGGAACAAAAATGCTTATCATTTCTAAATATACTGCTAAAGAAAATTAAAGGAACACTTTGTAAACACATCTGATGTTAATGTGGAAAAAATGCTGGATATACAAATATGGACAGGGCAATATCTTAGGAACAAAAGGATGCCACCTCTTATAATGGAAATCTATTTGCAGAGAGCGTTAACACCCTGAATATCTAAGTAAAATAATGAGGCTACTCCATTTTGCCAAAATGGAATGTCTTGTAGTCAAAATGCTTCTCAGTATCTTGTGTGGCCTCCACGTGCTTGAATACATGTTTGACAATCCCATGGCATGACCTAATGAAACGGCATCACTGAGCTCCTGTAGAGCAGTCATCTAATACACCCAAACACAATGTCAGAGAGATGTTTGGCTTTAAATCAGCTGATTGTGAGCTCATTCAATGGTATAAATCCCTTCATCCTCCAGGTAGTGTCTGCAGGCTCTTGCCTCATGAGGCTGGGCTTTGTCGTGCATCAGGAGGAACCCAGGACCTACTGCACCTGCGTAGGGTCTGACAGTGGTTCAAGGATTTCATCCCAATATGTAAGGGCAGTCAGACTGCTGTTTTCTAGCTGGTAGAGGTCAGTGCATCTCTCCATCAATATGCCTCCCAAGACCCATCACTGACCCTCCACCAAACCACTCATGCTGAACAATGTTGCAGTCTTCTCATTGTCTTCTCCAGACTCTTTCACGTATTGCACAGGTGCTCAGGGTGTGTGATGGAAATTTATTTTGTGGAAAGATTTCTCTCAATCTGTCGTTGTGTAAATTAGTTTCTACCTTAGACCAGGCCAGTCATTAACATTTGTCAAGTGGAGAGAGGAGACTCAATAGAGGCTTTTGGGCTTGTCCATATCTGCTGTAACAAGAATAATAAACCTTTGCCTGTATTCAAAACTCATCAGGCTTTGCAAATGGATTCATTATTTATCATCAGATACATCATTTTTGCCACAGTTGGGTGAAGAAGTGCAATTCACGAGTGATTGCCTAGAACACAGCACAGATCCACAAAACGCACATGTGGACTGGTTGGGTAAACTCCCATGAACCCTCAAACACCCGATGGAGAGTGTAGAGCAGGCCCAGTGTTTCACAGCCAGGACAAAAACCACACTGCCGGATCTGAGGTTAGACTCTCCGTCAGATTATCCTCTCCAGAATCCTAGAATAGAATTAATTAATCTCACAAAAGCTAAATTTTCATTTTTTTTGGCTCCAAAATCTCATACTACCATGTTGATATAACAAGCAGCCACTGAAACTAAGCTACTTGAAGTTTCGAGTGCTAAAACAGAAATGGAGAGCAAAACTTCAAGGGAGTATGCGCCACCAGAAGGTCCCATTGTTGATTTTTTGACAAGAAAATATGGAGATAAGAAGTCTTCAGAATTTCGTGCATTCACTTTAAAGGAAGTTCTTGCATTGGAAAACAAGTTATGTGAGATTGAAATCAAAATGAAAAAAAAAAAAAGTAAAATTTCTAATTTAAAAATTAGAAAAAATTGAAACTTACATGGACTGTGTAAAAATGTGGAAAGATGAAGCTGAGAGAAAAACAAGAAAATTGGATAGATTCATAATTTCATACACAAATACAGACTCTTCAGTCCCCACATGTAAGCAGGACAAATGTGGGAGAAGAGGAAAAGATTTTCCAAAGAACCATGCTTTATTTGAAGACAAGAGTGCCCTTTACGCCATGAGCTCTCTGCATTTACACCATCTTCTCCAAGTCAACGTATGACCTGAAAGCCACTATAGAACTACAAAACACCAAAACCCTTTTCTCTAACCTGTGATATGCCTAAACTCTGCTGTTCTGTCACTTCATATGACAGTGACGACAGTGACAACTGTTGCTCTGCCTTTGACCAAACTACTAATCCACAGACTAAAAACTTTCAGTCTGAAGTAGCCTAAAGCCTATGATTTTTTTTTTTTTCCTTTCTGCTTTACTTGTTGTTGTATTTTAACCTGACAACTAGAAACAAGTTAAGTTAAAAAAGTTAACGCTGTGTAAAGGTGAACATGGGTTTAGTTTAGCTTCTCTTTGCGTTACATATTATGTAGCATTGGGACTACTTGAATTTATTCTCCTAGTAGAAATAAGCGAGTCACTACAGCGAACTACCAAACAGTCACTGGGTGACTAGTAGTAACTAGCTCGTGAATAGTCAAGGTGAAAGTCCAGAGTGTGACACCAGAAATCAAATGTATGTTTGTGTGTTCTTGGGACCTGATCACTCAAACTATATGTGGTAAACTGTGCAGTGTCAGAAAATCTGTGTCAGCAGATGCTCTGGGGGTGACTGGAGAGAGGGGGTGACTGGAGAGAGGGGGTGACCGGGGCAGGCCTAGGCCCAGAGAGGGGGAGATGGAGAGAGGGGGTGACTGGAGAGAGGGGGAGATGGAGAGAGGGGGTGACTGGAGAGAGGGGGTGACTGGAGAGAGGACACTCAGGAGAGGCTGTTGGTCTCTGACCGGGCAGGCCTAGGCCCTGTCCATATCAGCTGTAACAGGAATAAACCTTTGATTGGATTTAAAAATCTCAACAGACTTTGCAAATAATTATTTATCATCAAGACATACATTTTTTTTCAACAACAGTGAACCTGCTCTCATCTGTCAAAAGCAGGGCACCAGTGGCAAAACTGGTGCCCTGCCCTGTCGTATAGCAAATGCCAGTTGAGCTCTCCCGTGCTGGGCAGTGAGCACAGGGCCCATGTGGGGCCTGCTACCCTGCAGCCACCCTCATGAAGTCTGCCTCTGATTGGCTGGACAGACATTCACAGCAGTGTCCTGCTAGAGGTCATTCTGTAGGACAAAGGCAGTGCTCTGCCTGTTCCTCCTTGTACAAAGTAGCAGATATCAGTCCTGCTGATGGATTAAGGACTTTCTATTGCCCTGTCCAGCTCCCCCATGTTCCAGAGATTGTGATTGGAGACACATTAAATTTCTTTGCAACAGCACATCCAGACGTTACCTGATCCTGGAGAAGTTGGACAACTTTTGTAGTGTTAAGGAATGGCCTCATACTCATATAGTAGTAATAATCACTCTAGCCAAAGCCAGAACTAGTGGAAAACCAGTCAAAAAAGCCCAAGGGGTAAAAACTTGAAATGACCTCCACATGCAAAACCAGCGCTGTTTTAGGGGTTGTCTCATTGTTGCGGCTCTAGTGCACCTGTTGCTCATTTCCGTAGAAGAGGTGGGATCTTTTTGTTCCTGAGCTGTGTACTTATTATTCCTGTTGTTATAAATGTGTTTCAGCTTCCTGTCATGAATAGATCATTGTGAGAACTTAAACAATCCACAACAAACCATTTTTGTTTTACATGTTTTAAATCTGTGTCAGCGGTCTGAACTTTTCATCACTCTGAAACCCATGGATAGATACTATGGCTTACCTCACCCTTTGACCAGACAAATCGAGACCTTAGACCCTTACAGACCAGCCTGTATCTATCCATGCAACAATAAGGTCTTCCACGTACAACTAGAGTGGGATTAAAGAACATCTGAGTATTAAAATGAATGTTATAGTATAAAAAAGTTGCAAATATTTAACCCTACTTACAATGCAATATATGGCCAAAATATATGACTTTTCAGGGTCCAAAGAGAACCAAGGATGAGGATGACGAGGCCACAGTTGCACGCGTGGAGCTATATTAAGATCTTCCACGGTGGAATGTCGCCCCCTGGTGGTCGCAGCTGATCCTCCTGCTCAGTGCGCACAGGTTCAGTGAAAGATGGCGACGGGAGTCCTTCAAAGAGTGAGCGGGGGCTTGGGTCGGGCTCAAATCAGAACCCCCTGGACTGGACAGCTTGTCGTGTGGTGCAGGTCGGCTTTTAACCATTGTGCATGTTTCAGTATTTAGTTCTTGCAATGATCCTGTCTTTAGATTTAGTTTTAGACGCGTCAAAACCAGTGGCCATGGAGATGCAGGGCAAGCTAGCCTCTTAAAAACACTAGCCACTTTCCCAACCCCCTTCACTGTTTAGAGCTGATTGATCAATTAGAATAGAACAGAATAAATGATACATACAGCCTTTGTAATCCATCCTTTTCAGATGCATCACAATGGAGCACACGTTTCTGGTCTGTACATTTTAGCATCACCAGTTATTTGTCAAGGTCAATTCCAAAAATATTCAAGAAAGAGCAAGTATTTTATTGTCATCTCTGTCTTACACATCAGCATTGACTGTTAGAGAGAGAAGAACGTTTCTATTGATTTTAATTACACTCTAGGGTTGTTTTGCTCATGACTTTATTTTGCAGGGGTTTTGCATCAAGCAACCAGAACAGAGAGAACAGCTGGTTTAAGTCCCTCTTTGTGAGAAAGGTAGATCCCAGGAAAGATGCACACTCAACTCTTCTCACTAAAAATGAACAAAGCAACCTTTACAAAATCCAGTGTAAGTCCAAATCACAAGCACATGTATGACTGCTAACCAAAATACTATCCTAACAATCTCATTTCTAATTTCAGTCCATAACGTGAAACCAGAGTGCTTGGATTCTTACAATAAACTCTGGTGAGTAAATAATTACAGAGTGTTTTTTTGCCAAAGACAGGTGTGACTGCTGTGTAAATAAAGGGAGCAACAGTGTAAAAATAGTTCAGTTCAGTCTATTCCTGTGGAGTGATCGACAGGCTGTCTTCCCTACAACCTTGCTCATGCTTTGGGTGTCATAGGGCAGCGACATATGGAGCTAAACTGAGACTTGCAATGCCAGACACAGGATCACAGCCATATCTTGTTGTAGTTCTTAAACATACACAAGTGCACTGTATTCAAACATTTTGTAGTCCATATGAATTATATTTTAATCTTTGACACAGTGAGGATGTGTTGCCATCAATCCATGCTGACAAATATTATCCATGTGAGCTCGTGGGCACATGGAATACCTGGTATGGAGAACAAGACCAGGCTGGTAATGTCGTCTACTGAATATATTTTGTATAAATACTGAACAAAATGTATAATCATTTAAGTTAGTAAGTCAAGAACTTTATTTGCATGCATTAGTACTTGCTTTCCATTTTATAATTGCATTGCTGTTTTTAGTGCATTTGTGGCGGTACAGAGGGGGCTATCCAGCTCTTACAGAGGTGATGAGCAAACTTAGACAAAACAAGGTAAAATCTTTCATCATCTTTGTTATTTAGTTGAAAAGCCGATTCTGCTGACCAAAACACATTGCTTATCTGCAGGAGTTCACCGCATACAGGAAAGAGCGGGGAAAGATGTTGTTGTCTCGCCGAAACCAGCTCCTTTTGGAATTCAGCTTCTGGAATGAACCAACCCCCCGGGAAGGTCCCAACATCTATGAACTAAGGTCCTACCAACTTAGGGTGAGGCCAAAAACATTACCAACATATGTCAAATTATATGAATTTCCTTTATTTATTTAGCATATCCTATAAATAATGTTACACTATACTAGTATGCAGATGTATAATGTGAACTTTATTTTAGCCTGGAACCATGATTGAGTGGGGTAACTATTGGTAAGAAACCCTAAAATTATAATGATGTTAAATGCATTGTAGACTTGGCAAGTTTAGCTTTAGTATCTTGTCTTTATTTTCAGGGCAAGGGCCATTGGGATTCGTCAGCACAACAGTGAAGCAGTTGGAGGGTTTTTCTCACAGATAGGAAATCTTTATATGGTTCACCACTTATGGGGTAAAGTCTCACTTATTTTATTGAGTGTTCTGTGTGATATATTTTCACTTTGTTGAAACTATTACTTATTTATCAGCTTACAAAGACCTCCAGTCCAGAGATGTTACGAGGAATGCTGCCTGGCAGCAGGAGGGTTGGGATGAGGTTGTGTATTACACAGGTCAGGAGTCCTTTGTTTTTATTCTATCATTTGAGTAAAATTTTCTCAGATATTAACAACTGTTTTTGAACATTTTAGTTCCTCTTATTCAGCACATGGATTCAAGAATAATGATCCCTACAAAAGCCTCTCCATTGCAGTAAAATGTCTTATGACTCTTTTTAATGGTACTGTTTATTTAAAGAACTGAAGTCTGATAACCTCTGATCATTGCTGCCAAATTGTTGTTAGTCAACGGTTGGACTAATTCCAAGATAAAGGACCTTGGTCCTTGATTGTGTGAACCATTTACTTCTAGATGGATTAGATTATTACAAACCCCACCAAAGGTACTTGAAATCCTAAGCAGCTGTTTTTGTACATTTCTGAATACTGCTAAAAATAGTGTTTTTGCCCATTTAATTTCAGTACACATTCATTTCAAAACTCAGTTTTACTTTTTTTTCCCAGCTATCTTTTCAATGTTTGTTTTTATTTATAGTCAGAAAATATGTTGCATTTTGGCATATGCTGCCTCCAGTCTATGTGGTTTTAGGGCACACACCGCCCATGTATTTGAGATTCTGCCATATCTATGATCATTAAATGTATTGTAATGTAAAGCATGTGAAAACAAGATAATTAAAAATGTATTTAAAAAGCCTTTGTTTAGATGGATTTTAATGTCTTTGTTAAATGATGAGAAATAAGCCAGAACATAGAATCACAAGGTGCAATCTGAAATTTAAAACATACAGCTTATTGCACATTTAATAAGCAAATATCATTTTCAATGTGATTTATAGTGCAAGAAACTCTTAAACCTAGCTAATTTAGACAATCTGATGATTTTTTTAGTATAAAAATCAAGAAATCAAAAAAGCATATTTATATGTGTAAACATTTGGAATAATAAAAAATACTATTTTGATTGATTTACTACTAAGAACTGACATTCAGGTTAAGATAAAAAGCACATCAGTTGTGCAAATATAAAAGTATATCATTAAAATGGGTAATAGAGGCCAGCCTCCTTAAATCTTTTCCAGTTCCTTTAGCAGTTCTTCAAAACTTGTAATGTACCATGCAGTCTTCTCTTTAACTTGCTGTCTAACTACGTTGCCACCAAACCCTATAAACGCATTCTAGGAAAGGAAAGTTTATTAGATGTAGTAAATTATATGACACATCAAAAGATATGAGCGATTATCTGAGTAGACTTACAGCTGGAGGGCACGCCTCTAGGTCTGTAGCTCCATCTCCAATCATAACCACAGTCTTGAAGCCATGCTGCTCTTTCAACATGTTTATGACCTTTCCCTTTCCACCACTTTCAGCTGTTGGCTGACTTTCATCAAATCCAGCATACTCACCTGGAAAAACAAATTTGTTTTCACTGCATGGAAGGGCTTAATGCATGAGAATATACAGTGGACCACCCGTCATACCATTAAAGTAGAACTTAAGTCTGTTTGCATAGACATGGTGCAAAGGAATACTGAGTTGAGTAGCAACATGCTCAACAATGCAACGGAAGCCTCCTGATATAAGAAAGACTTTAATGTTTCGCTGGTGTAAGCGTTCCACTAGTTCCCTGCAAAAATAAGTAAAGTAAATATCACTTAAGGTCAAAGGGAGTGCCTTTAGTTTTCTCATAGGTCAACAGCGAGATGATGTAATCATGATGAATGGCACGTGAGGTTTTTGTCTGGGGTGATTAGATTACCTGATACCTGGAGTCAGCTGAGGAGGGTGGTCCGTTATCAACTTATTAACTTGTTCCCTTGAACATCTAATGATGGAAAGACGCTCTTTCAAGGCGGTTTTAAATGTCATTGAACCACCCATTGCCTTGCGAGTCCTGAAACAAATGTAGACATTTTGTGACAATTACAATGAAAGTGGGTACAGTGTGTTAACTTACATCTCTGTGACTGCATCTCCCACTCCACAAAATTTGGCCAGTTCATCAATGCCCTCTTCTTTGATGACCGTGCTGTCCACATCAAAACAGACGGCATCTGCTCGCCTGAAGAGCTCCTTTGTCTCAGACTCTGTCAACATTTTGCTGAAACACAAAAAGTTGTATCACTGAAGACAACACATCATTGCACAGACTCTGCACTGAACAGCATTTCTCTGCGCGCACAAACTCTGTGGCTTTCGCCTGGCATCTTGACTTGTGCTGTCGCTGAACAAGCGCTCATTGTGCAGCTTAAACCAGCATGTGATGAATATACATGTACTGAAGCAGCAAATCCACCGAGACAAAGCCTAAACAAAAGACGTGTCCTGGGCGCAATGAAGTGACAAAAATGCGTTACATAAAAGAGCCACACGACAGGCCATTGTGGAAACCTACAGTCCAGGTTGCATCACCCTCTGAGTACTGTGTGGGCATGAATGCAACATTACACTTTATAGTGACTTACCTCAAAAATACAGACCTACTTTTACTATGATTAAACTAGTATTAAATAATTGTTATGGAAAAACAATCAAACAAATGACTGACAGTGGAGATGAGAAGGATGAGATAATTCTTTATCGCGGTTTTTGTGGTGAGGATTGAAGTGAACAATGTCAATGTCAGCTCAAGAGCCATAAATATGCACCGATAACACAACACTATCTGCACTATCAAGAGTCACCAAGTGATGCAAAAGGGAAAATTTGCTACTTACCGAGCAGGATTGTAGCGGAGAGATTCCGAAAGCTGCTTGTGCAGAAAGGACAGAAGCGGCCCCTTCATGGAGCACAGAAAGAAAGAAGCTCGGCCAATCCCAGCCGAGCCGGCTCTGTGACGACAAATCCGGTCCAATCATGGGCTCAATATTTATTTTGTTATATTTATATGTATGTCAATAAAATATTTACTGACCAAAAGAAAACGAATAAGACCAAATGAATATGTATACAAAATAAGTGCCCATTGTAAAATATGTATGAACATGAACATCATTATGTAATGTTCATGTACATCAGATACACACACACACTGTCAGGTCATTAGAAAGTTTAAAATTCTGGCATGGAGGTAAGTGGAGGCAAAATGAAGCAAAGACAATGTAATAATATTATAATATATAATAATATAATCATTTACAGTGATTAGCAGTCCTAAATGCTAATGGTTTTATTATAACAAAAAATAAGTAACGATATGAAATTTTCAAGGTACAGATCTGATTTTCTTTGCTTCTTTGTTAAGAAGGATGGGGAAAAATACAGTTTTCTAACCTTAAAATAGTAATTGGGCTTAGATGAAGTGAAAAACAGTTGTGGCTCAACATTTTTCATAATTTGTGATATTATATTAAATTAATTCTAGTTTTCCCGTGAAAGTCGCATGATGTTCCTTTTCACTTTAGCCTCCAGCTGTCTCCATTATTTCTCCAAGGGTCAATAAAACACTAGGGGGCGATATCGTGGTAATAAACAGGACAGAGCAGAGAAGAAGCGCAGTGTCATGGCGCATCCGCGTGGCTGCAGCTTGTAACTTTGGAGAGAAGATTGTGGAGATTTGTCAAGCTTTAAAGACAGAAGAATGTGTGTGAATGGTAAGAAAATGTTGTCTTATTGTGGTACAGCTGCATGGACGAATTCTGTTTTACTTGATCGTAGTAAATGCAGTCAGACACCATGCCACAGCAAAACTCATGCACCGTTTTGTCCTGAGTAATGCTCATGTGCAGCTGCTCTTGTGTTGATGCGAACATAAAATCATATCTTATCTGAACTAGGCTTGTGTTGTCCTTATTTTCTCTTAATTCCCCCTTTTCTTGTTCTAGTTTGACCAAATCTTCAGTGAGAATTGTCGAGGTGATTCTTCCATCGTCTGCCACGTGGATAGAGCTGAAGTCCTGTAATTTCAGAATAATGAATATTGAATGAATTGTATTGAATAGATTTCTTTGATACTAAGTCTTTAAATTCTTGTCCGAATAGGTTTCCTAATGTGTTTGAAATAAACTTTTCAGTTGCTTAAAATATTTTTATTTGTTTTGTAAATGGGTGTTTAAGTGACAAGTGGTTACAAGACTAATATACACAGTAGCTGAGTAAATTCCAGTAAGCATAAAGTAAACGTTCATATTTTCTAGTTTAAAACACGATCTTAAAAACTTAACAATTTTTGCATAAAACATTGAGCAAATCGCTTCACATTTTCATTATGTCCTCATACTTTCAGAATTTAAAATTGCTGTAAATCTGGGCACAAATGAAAAGGAACATGGAGCTCTTTTATGTGCCACATTGATCCATAATTAATTTAAGCAGGAGTATTATCTCAAGGTTTTTATAAGGAGAGGTACTGAAGCATCACCAAGTACTTCCCGGTGATGTCCCCTGAGAAACAAGTGCATTAATATATACATTTTACCACATGTTTTGGACTTGCTCATCGCCCTCTGCAATAAGTGACAACAGGATTGCCTTAGGAGTGTTCTCAAAAAGAGCTGCACGGTTCTGCGTTTGTCCCTTTTTGACCCAGTGGCCGTAGATCTTGAAGGCACAGGCGTCGATGAGCTTGCGGATGGGCTTGACCGCGTAAGGATCACTTTTGATGACCTCCTTGGTAACGGGCTTAGCTCGCCGATAGTTGCAGTAGATGCGCATAGTCGCGAGCACTGTCATGCAAATGACCTGATGGGATACAGGTTAAAAATGAGCATTTTATACCACTGTACAACAAACTGTCAACATCTGTGTATTATCCTAAAAGGTAAAATGTAGCATACTGATGTAAATTAGTCAAAAATGAGTCTAAAATGATAGCTTTTATTTACACCTCTCATAGCCCCAGTTTTTCATCAGCAAAGCTTACCTTAAACCTCCTGTATGGGCTGAACTGCCGTACTTCATCCACCACATACTGTGAAAAGAATGAGTGGTTGAGAGCTTCAGTAGCAGTGAAACGATGCTTTGGGTTCACAACCAACAGTCGGGAAATCTAAGAAAGAAGAACATTTAACAATTTCCATCTTTTGGCCAATGGGAACATTAGAGTAGTGCACTGTGTACCAAATCCTTGACCGTGTCTGAGCGGTCGTCCCATTCTGGAGATGAAAAATCATATTTTCCAGCTAAGATCATACGCAACATCAGCATCTGTTTCCTGTGCCAGAAAGGTGGCGACCCAGCAAGCAGGGTGTACATGATGACCCCTGAACTCCACCTGCAAACACATAAGGTAAGCTTACATTGCACAGTATTTTAACAGTACTTGGATGTCCTACTTCAGTTTATATCCATGCATTTACTCACAGATCTACAGCAGAACTGTATCCAGTGTGCGCTGAATCCATGGAACATTCAATAATTTCAGGAGCGAGGTAAACCGGAGTTCCACATACCTCTAACAAAATATGAAGTACATTTAGTAATTCTGTTGCCATAATAAACTTGCCAAGCACAAGCACTTGGGTTTACTAGAAAGGTCAAGTGGAGCTGTCAGTGTCCAGTTGCATATATATAACTGTTATAAGAGCACAGCTAGAAGAAAGTGGGACACATTGTACAAACATTTAATCCTTTTCCAAACAATCTAAAAGTAATATGAATAAATAATTTGAACTAATAATATACTGTTTTCTAATGACTCATTGCTTTAGAGACATGAATGACCTTTAAGTGTCTGCCCCGGCTGAATTTGTACAGCAAATCCAAAGTCTGTGAGTTTGATGTTCATGTCGTCATCTAGAAGGATGTTTTCAGGCTTCAGGTCACGATGGACAATGTTCTGGGAATGCAGAAACTGGACAACTTCAAGTAAAGCTCGCATTATCTTCCTACAACCAAGATGACACATTTCTTTGTGTATAACAAGGGACTTTATTTTCCTTTCTTATTGCTTACATGTCACTGACCTGGTTTCTTTCTCACTAAGGGTTACTTTCTCTGTCAGGTAGTCAAACAGTTCACCTCTCTTCATTCTAGAGAAAATATTTATAACAGGAAAAGCATTTCAAAATGACTCAATATAACACAATACTTACAGGTCAAAAACAAGGAAGTAAAAGGCCTTTGACTCATAGCAGTCTTGGAGTTGAACTGAAAAAAAAAGTGACCTTGTGACCTTCTGTTCCACACATACAAACCAACAAAAAACAGCCTCTGAGCACCACATGTATAAGGCTTTGTGAAGAAATTTTGTTCATTCTCTCTCTAATCAATACAAAATATTTTCTCTGTGTGAAGTTATTAAAGTGATTAAATAATAAGAAAAGACTCTCAACTCTCTAAATATGATTTTTCCCTCCTTATACTCTCTTCTACTGACCTTAGTTTGACCAAAGCTTCCATTTTATTTGCATTTTTAAAGACATGTTCCAAGCTCTTACTGATGTTCGTCTGCCCGCTGACTTTTCTAAGAATGTCAATCTCTTTGACTGTGGCCTCTCTGATCTCCTCGATTTCTTGTGGAGTCATCTTGTCTGAAGGAGTGATGTCAATGATCTTTACTGCAAACTCCTGGGAAGTCCGTTTTTCCACACAGCGACGGACAACACTGCTCACTCCCCTGGAAAAAAACAACACAAGCTCTATCATAGACAAACTTTGTGCTGTGTCCAAAATCAGCCCTGTGCTTGTTTTGACATCTGGATTCACCCCACTGCAATATTTTGACCAATTATTCAATCTGCTTTAAAAATGTTATAGTAAACAGGCTTAGCTTATGTTTTAGTTTTCTATAGTAGTCTTAATGTATATGTATGGTCTATAGTCTGGAGCCTATACTATAGACAAGGTTAGTCACATTATTTTTGCCCCCATAAGTATTAAGATGAACAATAAGCAAGTATAGAAATGCTTGTTGTATTATAATAAATATAGATATAGAAATGTACATATTCATTTATATAATTATGCCTTATTTGACACCTGTCTCTTGCTATCTTTATTGCTTATTTAGAATGTATTATTACCATTTATTTTTACTTTTACTTTTTCCCTTTTGGATCAATTAAGTTTGTCTAAGTCTAAGTAACATTTAAATATTTAATCTGTCGTTTTTTATTAGTAGGAGCCACAACATAGCATATTTATTCCCACAATTGTATTCAACAAAACTATTAAAATTCGACAAGAGAATTGAATTTGAAGAGACACTAAAATAACAAAGAAAAGCACTTTGCATCCATATCAACACAAGAGCTGAAAATGCTGTCGTGTGGCCCTGTATGTGTGTGTATGTGTACGCTTTAATCAGATCTGGATTCTAATTAGATGGTGTTCTTAGATATCCGTCTAAATTTGACCCAGAGCATCAGTGAGCTGCGAAACACTGGTGCGCGGTGGCCCCAGACCAAACGCACTGGGCTCCGGTCACTGCGTAAAGTTGCGCAAAAGCACAGCCCCTTCAGACACCATGTGAAGAATGACAATGAGGGCCCGGGCACTACTCTCATGCCTTAAGGGGGACTTCTAGGAAATAGTTCAGCCTTACATCATTGCAACTCCCTCTGAAAGGATTGTGCACGTGTTTATGAAATAGCTGAAGGTCATTAATTCTGCTGCTGAGTGAATGTGCATTTATGAAGTACTTGTTACCTTCCCAATATCTCTTTGGGGTCATATTTATCGTAAAACTCTCTGGCTCCAACCCAATCAGGCAGGGCAATCTCCTCCTCTTTAGTCATAATGATGGATGCGCCTCTCCGCAGTTGTTCTTCTCCTTATACTGATCTAAACAAACATATTGGAGACACGTTAAAGCAAACCAATAGGCTGCAACACCAATGCCATTTCCAGTGCTACACGATTAAACACATGCATACCAATCCACCTTGTCCACTGTGATCAGACAACACGAGTTAGAAAGCAAGCATTTCAGGGGGTGCTATTAAGTTCCCTCTGCCCAGTGGAGAATGCCAAAGACTTAAAGGATTTTACAACTACTGTCCCGTTTCCGACATTTCAAAAAAAGCAAAAACTCACCGTATCGTTTAATACTACGATTTTTACTCCCACTCTTTACTTTTATGTGTCCATGAGGCGTTCAGGGCTTGGCACAGTCCAGTCTCCGAGGTCTGACTGGTTTGTGGGTCTACTTCCATTGCAGAGGGGTGAGCTCTAATGTCAGGCGCCAGAAATAAATGGCAGCTTTCCTCGCACTTGCTCACACGTCACGTAAACTTAATCTGAGAGGAGTCAAGTGACAAAGACTTTAAGAGGAAATAATAATAATACAAATCTATATAATGAGCATCCAGAGATGAGGGGGTTCTTTTGCAATCATTTCTTAAATAGACATTAGCTTTATCAGCCAAGTTTAATTTAAGGTTAAACGGCAAGTTCAATAAAGTCAATAAAGTAGGACACATTGATTCTGATTAGTTGAGCTTTATTATTGTAATTGCAAATGAAGTTGATGGGGAACAGTGTTTTTTTGCAAACTATAGCACAAATCCCATTTGAACTGTAATAGTAAATGTATGTGGAGGAACAT